>LKNJ01003148.1:42001-76825 GCA_002120245.1 Maccullochella peelii | reverse complement strand
AACTGAAAATGCTCTATAAAATACACATTAAAAGAATAAAGATTTAAGAAAAATCTATTAATAAATAGAAAAACAACACAAAACAAAACAAAAAAAATTGCCTTGTGTTCCTGTATTCTGGAAACAATAATATATGTATGCCATGTACCAAGTCTTTCAAAAGCTAATAAAAAAAATGTAAGTTCAAAAAACCTAAATATCTAATTGAATATAATAAAGTGGCTTCAAAGCAACTGACAGAGGTGTATCTATGTACATTTACTCAAATACTGTACAGTTTTGATGTCTTGTACTTCTACTCCACTACATATCAGAGGGAAATATTGTACTTGTTACTTCACTACATTTATGTGACAACTATTGTCAGATTTAACAAACAAAACAGATGATCAGCTTGTGAATTATCATGTATTATTATAGATTAAACTACCCAATAGTGTGTTAAGTAATAAAAATCCTTAATGCATTAAGACATATAATCCTACACTATACTGCATACTGTAATAATATAACACTTACAGGGGCTATTCTTCTTTATGTGGCATTATATGGAGATGATCTCATCTGATTTTTAGATGCAGTGTTCCTTTGAAATAAACAAATATAGGCATATGAAGAACAGTAAGCACATGATTACCACTTACAACCATGTTCTTCTACATTTGGGATACCTCCACATTTAAGTCAGCCAACCTCCAAACCCATGTAAGTATTATATGCCAACATCAATTGTAGTGGACAGGAAAAAAAGCTAATAAAGGACCAAAAAAATGTGTTGGCCTTATTTCAACATGGTCTTGTGGAAGTGGAAAAAATAATTTCTGAAGCAGTTAGACTGAGGTTCTTGAAAGTCCCTAATGCTTTACTTTTGCAGTACTGTTTTCACACGGCTGTAACATGAATACGGATCAAGTACATACATTCTTCACTTTGGTGACATATCACAGTTTACTTGTAATGTGAGTATTCATGGAATTACATTTTACAGTTTGTAGTGAGTTATTCGGGATTAGGAGGATCATCAGTTAAATGCTTAAACTAAATGCATTCACTACCATCATCTTTGACAACAACTTTCTTTTCTCTTCACTCACTTGAATATGAGCAGTCTTAAAAACAGTAGAGGGCAGTAGACACCAGGGGCTGTGTGTGTGTGTGTGTGTGTGTGTGTGTGTGTGTGTGTGTGTGTGTGTGTGTGTGTGTGTGTGTATCATTGCACTGTTTCTAACCCCCCTGGGATCCGGCCCAGCCACCACTTGACTGACATAAACATGCAGCACATTTCATGTCAACACAAACAAACTGAAAGTATGATAATATGGCTCAGCGAATATTCAAGTTAAAACAGCTTTCAGTGCTTTTGAACTGACACAAGCTTTAGAGGTAGTTTCAGCTTTCATTATGACATTGTGACATTAATTGTACAGTAATTTGTGTCAAAGTATTTGTCGCTGGCAATCTTGAAATAATTTTAAAGTCATTTTTATAAACGTGCAGGGGTACAATTCAATTAAAATTGTTCAGATTTTGAACAATTTTAAGTGAAGTGACAAACTTATGGCTTTGACAGCTATTTAGCGCTCTCAGGGAAGTAGATAAAACACACATTTTCAAATAGGGATGTGGCCGAGTCGTGCTCTATGTTTGAGTTATTTGAGATTTATGTGCTTGAGGTGGGAGTCCCCCTCCTCTGTAAATATGACCCATTACTTCTAACTGCCTGATAATGATGCAGTCTATAAATGTACTATGACAACACGATTACACTAACACTAAAACCACTCAATTAATTATTAACTATTTCAGTGATTCAACTAGTTCAGTGATTTACTTTTTTTAACCCAAATCCTTTTTACAGAATTCACATCAATTGTGTAACTGGTCCTGGTTAAATGGATGGAGAGAACTGAAACGATTAGTCGATCGACAGAAAGTTTTTTGAATTGTTTTCATCACTTGCAGGATCCACCTCGGCAAATGTGAAGATTTGATGTTTTTCTTTGTCATGTAGGAATCGTAGGCTACAATGGCTAACATGCTGTAACTGTATTTTAACTGTGTAGCATATGGGATATTATTTCATTTGATTTTTATTATTTTGACAAATTTGCATTATTTAATAGCATTTTTTAAATGCAATTAATTACTGCATTACATTACTTAAAAAAACGTCTTTTACAGTATTATAAGTTGCTGCTTTTACTCTAAATGGTTTATCAATCTGTGCGCACAAATTTCCACACCAATATTTTTTTCTCCCATATGACGCTGGTTGTCAAATGGTAGCAGGAAGATCAGCAGGTAAGTTAACTTACTCTAAGTCGATAGACATTGGCCTGTAACTGTTTGTTCAGACAGAATGCAAAGCCAATTTTAGAGGCAACATGTTTTCATACAAAATCAATGGAGAAACGTGATTAGATGCGAATTTGTGCAAAGACACATCCACGCGAAAATGTTTCAACTTGAGTGAGGAATTCTCGGGTCTTCATGAATCTGCTTCATATGGGAAAGCAAATAAGAGAGAGAGGGAGACAGAGTTCAGTCAGCTGAACACAAACAAACAGGCACACTCCCACAGACACAGCTAACTTACAGCTAACGTACAGTTGATACATTGGCTGTTTGGGGCAAATAAACACAAATGGTACAGCAGTCAAATGATGTGCGGCAAAAAGTAGCTTTGCTTTCTGTCTGAACACACTTTAAGTGTAGTTTGAATTTGGAACATCACTCAGGTCAACCCACCAGGCCCACAAAGGCAAAACAATAACTATCTATCTTGTCAAAATTAAGTTAAGATCTGAATTGTTGTGAAATAAAGTGTTAGCTAACTGGTGAGATAGCCATGGCTAGCCTTAGCTAAGCCAAAAAAAAAAAAAGTGTAATTATTGAAGTTTCCCCTTGCTGTCACCTGTAAATGAAAAATATTTATTTTAATGAACCGACTTCTTGGTAATTCTGTTTATTCCACATAACTAAATGAGGCCGTAGCTAAATCCAGTCAACACCAACTAAGCTCCTGCTAAAGCTAACTAGCTTAGCAGTTCTCAGTATCTCAGCTGCCATCTCAACTTTTGATTCAATTGGAATTCATGTGATTTGGTTTGGTTAAGCTACCTTTAAATCATAAATATTTAAGTGTGTTAAGTTGTCAATTAATGTATTATATTGATTTCAATATAAGTATCAGTAGTAGACTATATATGGACAGACACCTAGCAAAACAGAGATACCTTCAGTTCCTATGAGCTAGAGACTAAATAAGGAAGTTTATTTTATTAAACAGGCTAGTTCAAATGGACAATAAAGCTAGAAATGGAGGTTAAACTCAACCAGTGAGATTTTGGCTGTGCTACCTCTGAGAAAGTTTGTTTTTTTCTATTCCGTCTTGCAAACCTGTCTGTTCTCCTCTGCCCACCTGCCTGCTCGTCCTGCTTGTTTCCTACCTGTCTGCCTGAATGTGTGTCTGTCTGTCTGCCTGTCTGTGTGGGTGGTCATTTAATCACAGACTGTATGCGGTCCTTCATCTTCTGAGGGCGAGAGGGCAGATTGAATTAGAGCTTTAGAGCATCTCTGATTACACAGGCAGCAGCTTGTGTGTGTACAAATCCATCAACAAGGGGTGTTAAAGTGATATTTCTCCCCGGTACAACAGTTTCATCTTTTTTCAAACACATGACAAGACTCTACACTGGGCAGTAAACATGTGAGATTTGTTGGTGCTTGACATATGGTTTCAATGCTGATGTGTTTTTAATCCAGTTTTAGTTCAAAACAAGGCAAACTATGTTTGTAAAAGCCTGCCTGTAGTACACCCACAACACCAACATAATGAAGATTTTCAAAAGCTTTTTACTCATGTCAATGGTAGAAATCGAAGGTGTATTTTATTGATAATATTGATGTGAGATAACTGCTGGGGGACAGAAATAAGACCTGGAATTAAGAAAAGTGGTAAAAGTAAATCATAATAACATCTAGGAATAGTTACAAGGCACATGACATGAGGAGATGGGTTTCAACTTGCAAAAAAAGTTGGGGAATGACTGTATATGTGAATGAGTGAGGAAGGCAAAAGTAAAAATATATGTCAACCAAAAACAGACATTCTTTTTTTATTGTAATATTACTGTAATACACTGTGCAAACTACTGTGAGTTGTGAGGCTTTATAATTCCCTGTATTTTAAAGGGTCAATTTGCCCATATTATATGTAAAAAGACATTTCTTCTCTTTTACTCCAGTGTATTGGGGAGTGACAGCAGAGATCTCAGGGATGGAAATAAAACCAAAACTAATTACTAGCTACACTGTTAAACATTTTAAGCTTTTGTCCCATGCTGCCTTTAAAGTGTGAGATAACTCACTGAACTAAAGTTGAATAATTACTTCAAAGTTGTGAAAATGGAAAGTTCACTGAACTTGAGAAAACAATAAACTTAAGCTATCAAGATATAAACTTAAGATTCAGCAAACCTAAGATATTAAGTTAAATCAACAGCTGTTCAGTCAAGCTAACAAACTTTACATTCAAATTTGCATTAATTGTACATTTGTGTTGTTACTGTTGGGGCCACTTTGTACCAAAGTTACTGTACAAAGTTATGCAAGGCTCCTCCAAGGGATGTTGTACAATTTTAAGTGCATGGGAGTAGGGACTGACTTGAATACTAACCTTTATTGTTGAAACAATGAATGCTGGGGAAGCCTGCAAATATATAAATCATGATTCTTCAGAAAATGAGTTGAGTGAACTCTCAGCAGTACATTCATTCATCATTTCAAGTCAAAAGTCTTCAAGTCAGGTGAACTCATGTTTCAAAGTTCTGAAGTGGTCAACAATAAAAATATTTTCTTTTAAATTGGATTGACATTTAAGTTAATTTGATGACAAAAGATGAGTTGATTCCACTGTATGATGTTTTACAGTGTAGATACCAGTGGTAAGTAAGATATATATGGTTTTGTCATTTGGGTGAAGTATTTAAGATAAGTACCTTGGATCTCAGAGGCCTCTCATCCATAGAGCACTGTCTTCTTCCTCTTTTGTCCAAGTACACCTCTGAGCCATTTCTTTGTTCTAAATACCAAACAAAGAGGTAGTTATCAGCATCCATTCCAGCACACGTGCATACCTCCCATTCATGCTGGCACAGTCACAAACTAGAGTGATGAAGGGTTAAAAAACAACTCCACAACAGTAATTCCCAAAGTGCTCAGTAGAAGTGACAGTGTGTAAAATGCAGCATTTTTCACCAAACAAAATGAGAGGCTGCTTTGAAGCCTGGCAGACAGCTTGTGGGCACATGCCCCCCTGGCAGTGTAGACACCCACAAATCCCCGGCGGTGCCACCCTGCCACCCTGGTGCCACACAGAGACTTGGAACGCTAAATTAGAGTCAGTTGGGATGGCTTTGGATGCAGAGTCAGGGTGGGCTCATTGGTGTGGTTGGATATGTTGGCAAAATGCGGTTATGTGTGGGTATAAAGTATTTATTTTGGTGATAGCGGGCTGTGTGTGTGTGTGTGGTCAGTGTCTGTGTGTGCGTTGAAACCAGGTCTAGTCTGCACGTCCAACCATGTGATCTCCTGATTAAAATGTCACTACACAGCAGATTGAGAACTAAACAGGCTGTCAGATCCAGTCACAGTGTATTTTACTGCAGAGTAAACAAACACCCACATCTCCCAACTCTGTTTTACTAGTTGCACTTTAGTGAAAATATGCATTACAAATGTCCCCTTAATATCATCTGGTCTTCTTTTTACCAATCTTTGTGTCAAATTTTTCATGGTACAAAAATGCCCTCTTCTATCACATATAACAAATCTCTCCAATAACAAATCATTAACAGTAAATCGTGGGAAAAACCTTCCTTCGTTTAATGTCTTCTTGTACAAGAGGTGTTCTTGTTATTTTGTCCATTGAAATATAAAACAGTATAACACTACCCAAAATACTAATAATTTAATTCAGCTGAAATCAGATGGTTACAACGGTTAACTTTTGCATCCTTTGCTCTACATTATCGTGGGGAAAGTGTGGGATAAACACATCTGTTGAATTACTTCCACAATACTTAATCAATGTAAAATGTTCAATATTGGTTAGTCCAATTTTTAAAAAAAATGTATAAAAGTGTTAAAAACAAATATCTGTTAATGTTTTATTTTGTGCACAGTATTTTTAGTACAAGATTAAATTTTCATTCTGTTATTCGTCACAGAATCGGGAAAATACAAGACCCTTTTTGTGTTTTTCTTTTCATGATGAAAAAAAGACAAGGCACAAAAGTACACGGACCACTGACCATGAATCATCTGTTCCTCCAAGTTTTCTCTTCTTTTTCCTCCAAACGACATAACAGGTCGTTTGCCAATGACTCCCAAAATGACATATGTAGGCATACCGGACCTTTGTCGTCATGGTAACAATAATAAACAGTCTCAGTTTGGTTAGGTTTAGGCACCAAAACTACTTAGTTAGGTTTAGGACAAGATCATGGTAATAAGTATGTTAGTTACGTAAGTTAAAATAAGTCAATGTTGACTTTTGGTTTCACACACGACACGAACAACAGTCTCCTAGGTGGAAGTCCTGTGTTGTTTGACCCTTCCATCCACCCAGACCTCCACCCAATGCAGACTTGGTCGCTCTGTATAGGTCACCGCCTAACAATAAATGTAAATATGGGTCATAATGAGCTGCTTGCACAGACCACCTCTATAGTTGTATTTTTGGGATCTATAGTCTCTTTTTTTCTGTTTTCTGTGGTCATCAAAGCTGGAGGATGATACCCAGACCTTTTGAGCACTGTCACATGAAGATTCTGGGTTCAAACCCTTTCTTTGGGGGTGGGGTGGGTGGACATTGACATTGTTCCCTTATCTGAGGACATGAGGTATTGTAAATACCAAAAATGCGAAGTTATTCTCTCTCAGAACACAATTTTTGAGGGCAATCACAAATGACTTGTTTTGTCGTTTAGATCGGAGGACTTGTTGCCTAATAAAGCCTTGAGCGATATATCAGCATACAAAACTGTGTGTGTGTAAGAAAGAGGAAATGGTAAATGTCTGCATTTACTAACTCTAACTCTTTAACCAAAGTGCTTTACAATTTTCTCAACAAAGTTTCTCATAAAATTAAAAATTAAAAAAAGATCAGGTGTATAACATATGTCATATTTTACCAGCCATCATCTTCTTTAATTGTCAAGAATAACATGTATCTTTTGTTTTTTGAAAGTAGTACTAAAAGATCCAAAGGAAAAACTAACTACCCCCCACTGTTTGAATGACAGGTGATCTCTGGGAACTGAAGTGCAGAAACGCCACAGCAATATCCGCTTATCACCGAAATTGTTGCCAAAATAGACTAAGACATGGAGCTTGTCGAACGCCACTTCAAGCTGGAGCAATTATTCATTAAAAATCATTTGTTTCCAGTTAGTGCTATATGTCTTTTGGTAGGAGTAGTGATTGCTACAAAAGACGTTGGTACCCATTTAATTCTCCTCACAAGTTAACTTTGGATGTCAGCATAGCTATTAGAAAACACCTTTTACGCACACACACACACCATAAACATTGAAAAAACATTGAAAAACACCTTCCTCGTATTTCATCCAAGTGTTCCTCTATTTTTTTTTTCTCTTACACTCAGAACACCCGTCTCTTTTGTTTTTGCCTTAACTCTGGTGAAATTCCAACACGAGGCGAACGGGGCAGAAGAGGGACGAAGGAAAAACATGTTGGAATTTTCTTCTCCTCTCAGATCTTCAGGGTTTCTCAGCAGCAATTACACAGAAGTGTTACCAGATGCTTCTCGCCATTGTCGGACCAAAAACCACGTATCTGCACAAAGTCAGTCTGTCTTTCAGGATTGGGAAATGCTTCTTTTTTCTTTTCTTTTTTTTTGAAATTTCACCGTGGATTTTTAACAAAATACCTCGGGGTTGATGAGGCTCACTCGGCGCTCAAACCAACAGCAAAACATTCATTCAGTGGAAGAAAAACACTGAAATTGCAGTTACATGGTTATTTCCCGACAGCAGCGTTTGGTTTCTGCAATCTTATCTTATCCTTGAGCCTTGACTCCTAGCTCTCTCCAATTAGTTTCACAAAAACACACTTGCACATGCACACACACACACACACACACACACACACAGATGCTCTTCACACACAATTCTGCACGTGCATGGACACACATATACACACATTCATTCATGGACAAATTGAATTTTCTTTTCACACACATGCATCAATATACAATAAGTTTATCCCGCACATATACACACATACATAAAACCACATTTTTCACTCACACACCCTGTTGCTACCATGCCACCATGTTTACTGTGCCATCCAGTACACAGCACATACATCAATACTGACAATGAACATTGTTTCCCTTCCAGAATCTTATCTCTGTCTTTAAAGCACCATGTAGAGAATAAAATGTCTCAGGCCATACACGTGACCCGTGGTGGAATACATTCAAAATCTCACTTTAGGTTCAGAAGTATTATCAGCAAAATGGCCCCTTTCAGACAGTGTTATACATATTATAGGATTCCTATCACCAATGCCAATCTGCAAAAACCTCAATCCTGTGAAGACATTTTTGTCTATAATAATCCTAAAAACCTCATTTTGCAGTGCAAAACCAGGTTTTTTCAACCTGTTTTGAATTTCCATCAACTTGTTTTAAAACAAGTTGTATTTTGAAATTGAATGAAGAATGAATGGGAAACATTGCACTTTTTAGTCCAACACATTTGTCTGACAGCTGGTTACTTTTCAAATTAATATTATACATACCAGAGTATATGAATGGGCTTATAAAGTATAATGCCGTAAAACTCAACTAATGTATTAATAATAATAACCCAAATCATTGACTTGTAGGGGCTATTTCCCTGCATATTAGTACTTTTACTTTTGATACATTATAAACATTTTGCGAATAATACTTTTGTATTAAGTAAAATTTAAACACAGAACTTTTACATTTACTACAGTTGGGCGCACAGTAGCAGTGAGCCAAGTAACCATGTATTATGTTAAGGAATAAAGGATTTAGTTTCCCTTGGACAGAGTCAGGCTAGCTGTTTCCCCCTGTTTCCAGTCTTTATGCTAAGCTAAGCTAACTGACTGTAGCTTCATATTTATTGTGCAGACATGGGCGTGGTATCAATCTGCTTATCTAATGCTCGTCAAGAAAGCAGACAGGTATATAAAAAATAGTGCTCTTATTGAATTTTTTAAGCCTTAACAAGGCACTGAACTAAAATGTACTTCTTTTACAGATGTGTGCATGCATATATACAGCATGTGTGTGCAACACTCTTGAATGTGAATGGCCAGAGTTCAGACAACAGCAAAGCCAATGACTGATCTCCTCTACAGGCCATTTAGCCATAATCCACCAATCATGGGGCTTCCTTAGCACCAGGCAACAGGCCAACCCCGCCTACTGTACAAGGCAAATTGAAGAAAGCGCGATAATGACATATCAGATATTTCTGACACTGGTTGCTGTCTCACTGGCTTAACCTCAGAGGGCATCAGATTTCAATTTTTGAATAGCGGGGAGCTGGGAGTCGTTTTGTAAAGGGGAAACTAAATACCCCATGTGGGCACACGGAGGGATTATGGGTATTTTGGGTTATGTGGGCAAGCTCAATTTTCTGACATGGTCGCTTTGGGGTTTTGATTCAGAGCAGAAACATGTCTGATATGCACACACACACGCACACACACCAAATGCAAACTTAAGCATACTGTAAGCATGCACACACATCTCATCCACACACACACACACACACACAAATACTCATACTCATTCATACACACACAGAGAAGCTGCCTATGCTCTCGGTTTCTCCCGGTGCCTCAAGGGGGAAGGTAATTGCTGCGGAAGTCGAGCTACTGAGCGCCAGCCGTCTGTTTGGTTGATAGGGATCAGTGGGTGAAGAAGTGTGGAGTCCAAAGCACAACTCTTCACAATCTTAGAACACAACATACGACAGTTTCCCACTTTTCTCTCCTCTGATTCTGTCTCTTCTCTGGAACACTAGATCACCTGTGTTAGCAAGACGCCCCCCGGCTAACTAGATACAGATTAGAGTATAGCTACAGATGTTGACTATTTGAACCTATAATATTATTGCAATAGAGGACTGTCTAAGGTGTGTTCAGACAGAAAGCAAAGTGAATTCTCGCCTCGCATCATTCGCATGAAATTGACCGCTGGCCGGTTTGTGCTTAATCGCCCCAAACAGCCAATGCACCAACTGTAGAGTCTGTATGCTAGCTAGCAACAGACGCACTGTCTGTAATGAGAGTGTTTCTGTGTATTTTTGTTCAGCTCAGCCTGTGACTGATCTCAGAACGCACCAGAAACTGCGTTTCTTTTTTTAATTTCCCTCCTGTCTCTGTCCTTTTGTCCTCTACTCACACGGACGAGTCTTTGCATTGATTCACGCCGCCCCAGGCTAATTCGCATTTGTACATTGACATTTTTATGTATGCATCTTTTTCTAAATTTGCTTGCCGTTCTGTCTGAACACACAGTAAGAGTCTGAAATTAAAGAGTACTTGGAAATCAATTGGTCCATTTATTGTCGCCAATGAATTCAATTCAGTTTCTGCAGCATGATCAAACAAATACGTAAAATAGTAATCAATACTATGAGGCAGTGTTGATAAACCAAATGTCAGTGCAATCCACATGTACATTATCCAAGGATATAAATAACAAAAATGAACGTTAAAGGATAACAACTCACATGCATGCATGATGGATGCATAATGGAGCTTAGAGGGTCTGCATGTGTTACCGTAGATGGAAATTGCCACAAAGGTCTCTGCTGCCCGAGCTGCAAGCACTCAGAATCTGCATTGTCCATTCATATGGAAATCAAACATTTAAAACACTCCATGTTGTGCAATTGCTGCAGAGATTCATACAAGATTGCAGCAAATGTTTTTACAAACTGCTTAAGGCTAAAGAGAAGAGAAGAAAATTAATTGATTCTTTCTATAAGGCTGTGTAAGTTTTAGTAACCAAAGAATTTTTTGAATGACATTTTTAATAAAATCAATGTATTTTTACCAACCTGTCAACAGACCGGCCGAATATTCTTTCAAGTTTTTGTAATTTTGAAAAGACTGGAAAATGTCATGGTTCTCAGAGGATCAATCCTGTTGACTTTGGTGATCCCCTGACTTTCCTATTAGCGCCACCATGAGGTTCTCATTTGTGGTTTTGAGTGAAACGTTAACGACAACTATTGGAAGGATTGCCATTAAATTTTGTATACACATTCATGCTCCTTTCAGGATGAATTGTAATATCCCCTGATGCTCCCTTGACATCCATCTAGTACCATCATCAGGTCAAATTTTCCATTTGTCCAATACTTTGGTTCATGACCAAATACTTAGACATACTATAGTGATGAGAGGAGTGGTATCATACGAAAGTATCACACTCATACCCTCTGTAGAAGCTTTCTTTTTTCCCCCTTTAAGCAGGTTGCACTGTGGTCTACTCCAGAATAATGCTGACTATGAAAACCACACTGATTTCCCCTGGTGTGTTACTGACTGACTGACCTCCGTGTGCTGCATGCAAACAAAGTTTCAACACCTCCACCCAGCAGCCACCTGCTCAGATTTTCGTCAGTGTCCTGCACGGGGAGTGGGTGTTCCCTGTTTGATGCAGTCTGAGTGTAAGCACATCAATTTGCTCCAAAGATCAAAGTTCTGACCCGTTAACCTTTAGATCCTTAGCATACCAACTGTAAACTTTCAAAACCTGTCTTTCTGTGACCCCCCTGAGTCTAGTGACAACACCGTCACTCAGACAGACTGAAGCTATTATTTCATTAGCCTGAATGTAAAATCAATTTTAATGGTATTCATCCAGATGCAGGACAAGATGAGACTTTACTAAATAAAACACAGAACCAAAATAATATTAATAATAATAAGAATAATAACAATAATGCTCAGGGCAACATTACAGATAATTGTCTATATAGCCACTGTACAACACAGTGATTACAGCATGTCACTAAGGCTGCCAGGGTGTTTGATTCCTACATGGAGCCACCCATGCTGGAAGTGCACACAACCATATTACTGTCATGTGCTTTACTGGCAAATGTTGCATCTTCAGCTGCCTCTTGACATAATTACAAATGCAGAGTCTGACTTGATTTGATCAAATCAATCCGCTCTGGGCAGACCAGCTCTGACTGTTAATTATGAATTAATTAAATTAAATGCTGAAATACTCAGGGCGAAAGGATGAGGAAGTATGAAAGTCCCCCAATGTATTTACAACCACTGAACTACCACCGTAAGAGCAACTTCTGTTTAGCAGCATTAATTAATGTTGGTGTAACACATAAACAAGTTATGATATAACTGGCTGTTGACACATATCTAGAGCCAAGAGTGACAATTATAGCTCTGAGAGTCATGACTAACAAGCCGAGAGAAACACTGGAGTGAAGAGAGCTAAGAAGGCAAAGAGTGAAACAGAGAAACGTCAAAGCAAAGGTGCGATTACCAAAAGAAAGTCCAAGGGAGAGAAAGAAGAGAGAGAGAGCTAAATCATGAAAGTGAAACTAGTGACTCAGAGTTTAGTTTAATTTAGTCATGCAACAGATTCTGGTCTTCTAGGGAGTTTTGTGTGTATGTAAGTGTGTGTGTGATCACTAGGTATTTTCCATTGTTTCTTTTTTTTCTTTTTGGAAAATACAGCCTCCTTGATCTTTTCATGCAGTATTTATTATAGCTAATAATGTTACATTTCCATAAATTCAAATTTTGGCACACAGGGTAAGTCAGGTGGAGATGAGCTACGATGAGCAACCACTATGGATAAGGTTGGAAGCACAGTTCTGCAAAGATACCTCTTAATGTCTCTGTGGATCAATGTTATGGGTAACTGTAAAGTTGAGCAGACACTGTGCATTTTTAGCAATCTTGTACGTGGTGTTAACTCACACTAAACGTGTGAATCAGGCTTTCTGCACAGCCAGAACCTGCGACAGACCTGCCACGACGTGGATGCTCGCGCTGAACGTAAGAATGGAACCCCAGGTCGTTTTTGTCCAATGACAAGTAAAGTTTATTCAAACAAGATGACTGCCTCCTCAATTTTTTTGTTTTTTAATTTAAATTTTTGCACATATTACAGACACAGGAGAAGTCGCTACTCCTACCCTACCCCTTCCCTTGTTCCCTTACCGCCCTCTCCCTCCGACCTTCCCACCCTCCAAACCATTGGTGACTTATACACATATTTTGACAGACAGGGACAGTAATTGACAAACAGATGGACAGACAGGCAGGTGGACCAACAGAGAGCCAGGCAGACAAACAGTTAGACATACAGACAAACAGTTAGACATACAGATAGACAGGTGAACAGTCAGGCAGATTGAGCTACGAAGTTGGATAGAGAGAAAATGAGAGTCGAGGGAAGATAAATCCTCCTCACTTTTGACAAAAAGAGAGAAAGGCAGCATTACTTTGTGCAATTCCACTACGAACGGAGAGTAAGAAGAAAAAAAGAAGAAAATGGAGCCGCAGGTGCCTGGACGATACAGATAGTCTGGTCTGTCTGGTTTTGCAGCGTTCAGTTCAAGTTCAGTTTTAAAACACTATAACAAATACTACTGCAATTTGGAGTCATATTTCTGACCAACTGAACAATGTAAGTCCACTACTCGCTATAATATAATATCTGGCTCTTTAGTTTGCTAGACCTTCCACTGTGTTCACCAACAGCGGCCTGTTGCAGCTGGAAATGGAGTTGATTAGAGTGGCAAGACTGAACCACAACAGCAGAGTTGCAGGCCGTGAAACCAAAGCCATGAGCTGAAAGACGCTAAAAAGCTCAGTTGAGCTAAGGAAAAACCACAGAGACAGGTGATAATTCTTTGTGGGTTTGTCTCTACGAGTGAGCCCTTTCACATGACATTCAGTCTTTTGACCCATTGGAATATAAAAATATTGATTGGTGCAGTTTTAAAAATTTAAGCTGTCATTTGTGAAATGAGACTTGTTAGAAAAAATGTTGATCTTTGGTTCTCACAGTCTGAGGTTTACTTCTACAAATGCAACACTCAACAATAGTATTACTAGAATACTATTTCAGTTAATTATATGATGATTCTACACATATCCTTGCTTTTCACCATCATGTTCATTTTTACTAGTGAGTGACATGCTGAAGTGCTTCTTCTCTGTCATGTAGTTGTCATGCTCCTTTGTCATACTGGAGGGCATTTGTCTTTTCATCGACACCACCTTGCTGTAACATACTGTAAACTATCATCCTCAGCGCAGCATCTGGGTGGTTCGAGAGGGCGAGGCATAAACAAGAGAGATTTGGTTTGATTTGATTCCCTCCACGTTGGGAGGACGGCTGCAGAAAGGGTGGACATAGTGTTTTGAGTTTTGAAGCCAAATTTGAAGAGAGGGTTAGCCCGAAGCCGCACTAACAACAGAGCAACTGTGAGACACTAACATTTATGCAGAGAAACCACACACACACACACACACGAGGATGCACATGTAGTGGGTTACATGGTTACATAAGAGAAATGGTTACATTTATGCAGACAAGCCAGATACACACATCCACAAGATGATATGAAGTGGTGTACATTTACAACACAGGAAAGGAGAGATGCCAGCATTTACGTGGGAGAAAATTAATGCAAACACACACATACACACACACACAGATGGTGGCAGCAGGGCAGACCCCCTAGTTTGTCCACATATGGCTGCAATTGACCAGTAGGGTGGGTGGATAAATGGCAGCCGACCAACCGGTGGTATAATTATCTGACCAGCCTCTTTATGTAGCCTTAAATAGCAGTCTTGTTTGCACTAAAAATAAACTGTCATTTCAGCCTGTCAACATTTGACCCCTGACACCTGACCCCAGAGAAAGGTCGACCATCTTGGACTTGGCGCTAAAAATAGCAGACGGACCTCTCTTCACCCTTGAACCTGAATGACAAAAAGGCATTTTCTTTTTTTTTTTTTCAGCCCAAAAGGAGCGCTTCAAAAAAATGTCACCACCTCTTACAGATCAGCTGAAAACACAACACTAAAAGAAAAACTCTTTTGGGCATGGAGTAGGTAACTTAAAGGAAAATTCTGTTTTTTTTAAACCTGGGTCTTATTCTCATAAGTATGTCCATTCTGGCCATGAGTCATGCTAACTTTGCACCCGCTACTTCTATGCTAACTCAAAACAATGTAACGGTGCAATCAGCGCAAGCCTCCTAAAGCTTTTCAATTTAACTTAACTAACTTAACTAGCTTAGCTCCCTGGATTAGCTATTTTAGCTAAATGCATAGATCTACTTCCAGGACAACCTGCAAGCTAAACTAGATGTTTACATGTACAAGGCTGTAGGTTGCTGTCAATTGAGCATGTTGACATGCTAAAGAAGTTGTAGCGAAAGAAAGAAGGTTTGTTTACTTCATAGTTTTCTAAGGAAATCCAATGGCTGTATATTTCGCAAGTGCAATGGCTGGTTATCCAGTGGACTGTGATGAGGAAGCTCGTGAGGCAGGCTTTGATATCTGGCCATATTTATTCGAAACAGAGTAGACAGACAATGAGCTAAATCCAAAGACGAAGGATGAAGGTAGAGGGCAACATGAGTACCATCCTGCTAGATAAAGTACCTCAAGGTACCGGTGGCGTTCCTGTGCTCCAAAACTGACTGAGGAGGAAAATTTGCTGCCAAGAGTAGGACTTGTTTTTTGAAAATCCAGACGTGCCCATGGAGGAGAGTGATTCCAGCTGGGTAACTTCAACAAATCAATTCACAGTCATGCCCAAGAGTGTCCCCTCCCCAAAATCAGCCGAAGCAGTTAGCTCTCCATACGGTAATCAACAGTCATTACAACCTTAAAAAGCCTTTCAGGACATTTTTGTACTCTATGGTTGCCATTGTTGAACTAGAATGATGTTATATGTATGTAATGATATTTAATAAATGTCTGTTATTACTACAGATGAATCTGCAGCTAGCTTGGTTAGCTTGGAAGTTGTCCTAGAAGTAGCTCTCTATGTAGTTAGCTACAAAAGCTAATCCAGAACTTCTGTGTTTACTTTCGTTTGGACTCAGAGACAAGTGTTTGAAACAATTTATGTAAAACTAAAATTTATTTTGAAAGCTTTAGGAGGCTTGCGCTGCTTGGCCAAATATACGTTGTTTTGCGCAAGTCACATTTCCTGAATCTCTACAACGGAGGTGCCGAGTGCAACATGTTAGCATGAACCATAGCCAGAATGGGCACAATTATAAGAAGCCAGAACCCAGGTTTAAAATCACAAAAATTTTCCGTCAAATGTGTTCAGGGTGGAAATGATAAGCTAAATGATGATGATGGAACCATTGGGAATACACTCCTAAGTCCTAAGTATTGTTTAAAAAGAGGAATTGTCAGTGAGATCAAGTGTACCTCACCACTCTCCATTGTACTGAAGCCATTTTTTAGGCAGAGCAAGTTGTACTCAGTTTTTTTTTCTTTTGAACACCAGATCACCACCTGTTCACCCTCAAAACACCCTCCTTCTTACTGGCACACACAGAAAAGAGTTAATGACCCTGACTTGTGATTGTGGTTGCCTTTGGCGTTCACCTGCAGCTCCGCTGCTCCAGACACACAAGAAGCGGCTGCAGAGACCCAGCAGACCCCTGACCTCTGCAATAACACACCGGGCCAGATGTGGTGGCAACACTCTCTCTCATGCACACACATGCATCGCATAACACACACGCACAAACACAATGCATTGGATGGAGGGTGCAAGTGTCATTCAGACAATCAAAAATAAGTTATAGTGTGATGCAGGCAGTCCTTCAGCCAATCAACAGTCATCAAACCTTCAGGTTCAGAATTCAATAATTGACCGTTAGCTAACCCTGCTCTACTTAGTTACTGTTGCTAGGCCTGTCAAGCTTTCTCGCACGGCATAGGCTATATGCAGTTTACAATAATAACAGTGGAAGATTTACCACTCAAAATTTGTAGTATTTTTGAAATAATGGATCCTTTTTTTATATGATGCTGATGATCTATACGATATTCTTTTATGCTCTTTGTGCAAAGCAAATTCCCCTAGTGGCAATAAAGGTTTAATTCATTGATTAATTCATTCATTCTTGATTTCAGCCAGAGGTGGACACAAGTAGCTTCTCATTCTAGTTGGCAGCTGTCGGTTTTGCTGAAATAACAACTGTTGCTAGCAGATAGAGCCTAGATAATCAAGCTAATGTTAGCTCAAGTACTTGGTCGAAAATGCTGTCTCTGGCTGACTTTTTAATGTTTCAAGCTGGATCCTTTTAACACAGAAATCCTGTTAAGGGTCTTAAATATGCACTCGATGGCTACATACATGGTATTGTACAAAAACACTGAGGCTAAAGCTAATTGCAGAAAATGATGGCCTAGCTTGCATTTTCATGTGGATGGAAAAAACGTAGCTTTTGGGAAATGAGTTCCTGGGAAAGTGTTAACCTGGTTGGTCTGGTTCGCACATGACACGTAGCTTCATACTGACTTTAAAACACCATCTATTCTAGCATGATTCAACAGTCAAAATCAGATCCCCGTATATCTACTGAACACACACTTAATGTAATGCTTGTAACTGAGGAGTTATCTTGCATGTAGCCTGCTGCCCATATGTTAGCCAGCTAGCTAGCTCGATAGATAAGATTGGTTCATTTGATGGCAAAACAAAAGGCAATATTGTGCGACGTGATGCAAATGTGACAAGCAAAAATAATAAAGTAATAAAAGAAGAGAAAGGGGGAATAAACTCGTACTTTTCAGTTGGCCCAAATCAAAATGTACATGTAAGAGCAACGTGATATGTGCAACAGTTTGAGTTTGAGTACCATTCTGTGTGTGTATATTTCCAGCTCATGGCTGCGTAATACTGTATGTGGGGAGTTTTTGCCATAGCATATCCTCTGGGTATTAAACAAAAAAAAACACCTTTTTCTCACAAATATGTTCTTAACATTGATATGTTTGGCATGTGTCTAATCTGTTTTATTTTCGATGGGGAAACTGTTGTTACCCAGCTGAATGTAAAGCCGCCCAGACACTGGAGAAGGTAGTGTGGGGTAAAGTACTCTTTCAACAACGTCACATTTGATCGGATATGACATGGAAATTGCTCTTTACAAAATCATGGCCCGGGCAAAGAGTTCATTTTAATACCACAACTCTGTTCTAAGGTTAAATATTTCTCTTCACTCTTCTTTGCTCTTCTTCGCAAACCCATCTCCTATTTCACATAACCACACACATACACACCCATGTTGTGTTATGTAATTTACATCTGTGCTGTACATCCTATACAATAACTTCTCCTTACAATATGAAACCATTATTGTAGTAAAATATTGCTGCGTATTAACTGTGAATTAACTTTTTTCCTGTCTGTGTTGTTATACTTTTTTTTATTTACACAAACAAGAAGGTTAAACACTCAAGGTCAGGGTCCACTTACTAGCTTTTTCCGAGGCTTTCAACCATATCAAGCAGTACTCAAAGATCTGAGAAGTTCTAAAGGTAATACACATGAAAACATGGTGGATTGCCATTCAATTTTGTATAGACATTCATGGACCCCAGAGGATGAATCCTACTGACTTTGGTAATCTTCTGATTATCATTTAGCACCACCAGCAGGTCAAAATGTTCACTTATCCTGTGAAATGCCTCAACAAGTATTGGATGGATTGTCATGAATCTGGTACAGACATTCATGTTCCCCTCAGGCTTCACTGTAACAACTTTGGTGATTCTCCAACTTCACCTCTAGCGCCATCATCAGGTGAAAAATGTAACTTGACATTCCCATTATCATCAGCTGCACTTTGTGTTTAGTGAAAGTAAGCAAATGTTAGCATGTTAACATGCTAAACTAAGATGGTGAACATGGTAAACATGACCTGCGAAACATCAGCATGTTAGCATTGCTAACATTAGCATCACTGTCCCTATGTACAGCCTCACATCGCCGCTAGCATGGCTGTAGATTCTTATGCTGTGTCTCAATTCGCATTCCTCCGTTCTTGCACGCTGTTTTGAGTGCATAAGTGCGTTCACACTGACAATTATGGCAAAATGCAGTGCACTATGAGTACCCGGATGGTGTACTCATAACGGTAAGAAAGTGGAGTATGGAACACTGCACACTTCTCACTCTCAATGGTTGCCATCTTGGCTACGTATGTTGTAGATCGTCATTTTTGGTAAGTGCACCGAAACGGCCGTGTTCACTGTGAGACAACACTACCCTGTCAAAATTCACGCACTACGTAACTAAGTACATAGTGTACACAGTGTACTACATGGAAGTGTACTAACGGAAGTATCCAAATGGAGACACAGCACTTCTCTTGTTTTCCTGTTGTAAGTTATTACACTGACAAATATAATAAGCAGACACACAAACACTGCTCTGTCTCTTTTTTCTTCCTATATTTCCTCCCACAGTTTCATACTTCTTCCTTCCCCTTCCTCCTTATCCAAAAAAGCTATCTGCAGCTAAACTCAGACATCTAATGGACTGAGATTTTTTTATCGTCATCATTTTAAGGGTCACCTCATGGGTCCAGTTCCCTGCAGCGTGCAGACAATCAGGTCAAGAGGCCTAGAGTTTGGGGACACAACTCTGACACACTAAAGGACAGATGTCTACACACACACACACATACACACACATACAGACAGAGGAAGCTGGGAAACTAAAGGAAGCTATGGTGACAAACCATTTCCCCTGTTCAGCAATTACCAACCATTCAACTCTGCACTGAGGCTCATTACATCCAGGCCTGGAATGACATTTGGAAACAGTTGAAGGGGCCCGTTCAGCACTGCACTTTCTTGTTGTTAATATTATTGTCTGTGCTGAGAGCAGCCCATTAGCACATATAGTCTGGTCCTCCCTCCGCCTCTCACCAACTGCACTTGTTCATTGAATGGTTGCTACGGATTCATTTGCTGTCTTCACTGGAAATATTACAGTTCTGCAAAGAGCGGTGATACTGTAATATATTTAAAAAGCACATAGAAATCACAGCTAATGATTCAGGATAAAATAGAATTACATATATTTTAATACATTTTGAAGGTACTGAGTAGACATATTTTTACCATATGAAATAAGGGTGTGGGTTTATAGGTGTATTGCCACATGAAGAAATGTATTAGTTAAATAATATTGTTCCAAGCGAGACTAATCCATAATTTATCTAAACATGTTCTAGTAATTTGTCTTTTCTTGCTTTTTTATTTACAAAGCTTTCAAATGCCACATTTTTTTCTGATATAATACTTTATCATTTTAAACAATAAAGGTACTTTATTCCATTAATTTAGTGAACCCCAAATATACAAATGTATCTGTTAAAAAGAGCATTTTAGTTTTCTTCTTTTTGCTCTTGAAGAAGGGCCATTCTAACTTCCCATTTTAAGAAATTTAAAATCAATTTATTTATTATTTTCAATGTATTCCTGTCCTGTATATCTCAGCATAGTCACTGATGGTTTTTTAATGAATTATATATTTTAAAAAATGCATTCACCAGGCTGTGAGAAAGTGATCTGCACATGGTTATTTTCCATTACAGCAAATAGAAAACAAAGAGCAACACCAAATTTGCAATTCAACAAATGTATTAGTAGGTTTTCAGTTGTGGAACAAATGTGAATAGCATGTTGGAGGCACTTCATCTTTTTATTCACTGTTACATGAGATACTGCAGCTTCCTGATGTCTGTCTCATTATACACAGACTCACTCAAATTACTGCAATTTGCTGCTGTTACTCATAAGAAAACTGTATATATGTATAAATGTGTATATTTTTTTCTGTATACATATATATATATATACACACACATATATATATACACACACACACAGTTTTTTGTGCATTAGGGCTACAACTAACGATTATTTTCACTATCAGTTAATCTGCTGATTATTTTCTCGATGAATCAATTTTGTTTATAAAATGTCTGACAATATTATAAAATTAATAAACACCCAAGGTGACGTCATCACCTAAACAACACTTTAAAACCTAAAAACTTTCAGTTAACTGTAGAATATGATAAAAACAGCAAATCCATGAAATTGTGAAGCTTGGACTTAAAAAAAAAGTATTTTTGCTGAATAAATGACTAAAATGATTAATCAATTATCAAAATAGTTGCCAATTATTTTTCTGTCTCGGTTAACAGCTGTAATGTTTTTTCATGTAAAATCTTCATTTGAAAAGTAGTAACTATAACTGTCAGATAAATGCAGTGGAGTAGAAGTATAAAGCAGGATAAAATAGACGTCCTCAAGTAAAGTACAAGTACCTGAAAATTATACGACTTGAGTAAATGTCCTTCGCTACTTGTCACCACTGGTTTTAAGAAAAAATCTTCCTGCTTTATATTCTGTGTTTCCGCTCGCTAACAGACATGCAGCTCTGCATGCTAATACAGTGTGGCACAGACGCTCTGGCAGCGGCTTCTAATGGCTTTCCCAGCTGCTGAACTATTGACTCTATTGGTGATAATAGATTTGCATGGGCAACTTCTTGTTGGCTCTGATGTGTAGATGACAAAATACGTTTTGCGGAACTTTATAATTTTATATAGCTTAAAACCGAGGATTGGGCATTTACTATTTCTTTGCAAACATCACACATTTGAACACTATTTGAACAGCCTCGACATCAACGTTGTCTGTGCACCAAACCTCTTTAAGACAGAACAGAATAGTTTCATATGCACCCATTCATAAGCACAGTAGGGCACTATGAAAACAAAGTCTGTACTATAGTAAGACAGGTGGTGCTGCACTGCATATTCCTGAAAAGAAAGCTGAAAGAGGCAAACTTAGATAATGTCCTGTATATCTCAGTATACTGACTAAGGAACTGGTTAAAAGTAATAATAATTATGACAAAAATTGCTAACTCATATGTATTATCTCAGCGTATTTCGCATTCACCCTATTTTTCAGTTATTCATAAATAGTTTAAAAATAAGCCGTGAGAGAATTGAAGTTTATTACTTATTCTTTACTATTTATTTTATCAGGTAGACTTATTTAGATCAACATGTCTTTTGTGAGAGAGACCTGAGTACAGCAGAAGATGTAAGACACACAACAAAACACAGTCAGTCACACAAAAGCACACAAAAACAGCATCAGAAACAAACACAAAAATGTCTTAAAAGGTTACAGATTTAAAGTTTAAATCTATCCAATGGGATGAGACTTTAGAGGTTTTAAAAGTCCTTTAAAGTTCATTATATTTCTATAGTGCAGAGTTACCTGTGGGGTATCAACAGTCCTGGGATCTGCTCTGATGCACAGTAGTTTTAAATTAGAGAAGAACTATTTGTAGCAGGGTATTTATAATGAAACGCAGGGCACAGTAGTAAACTGCATCAAGTAGTTTTAAGGTGGAATGAGCAGCATGAGAATAACGGATATCTCCATGCTCACGAGATTTTGAATTTGGAAGGCGGCTGAAATCCTGTGTCCTGAGTACCCGCGTTCATCATTGTCAATAACGTCAGGTGTCCCTACTCGTCGCTTAGGGTGATAAATTAATCGCCCTGTAGGCATCAGATTCAAGGACACTGATTGGTTAAATTTATGTTGCTATGTGCATATCTTGTGTCAGCATTTGACTGCGCTGCTGCACTGACTGGGAGATGTTTCTGTCGGCCCTGATGAAGAGATATTGGGGGGGACACAGGAAGCTAATTTTCCGCCCGACATAATGATTTATATTTTATATATTTCACGTTATTGTGCATTTTAAATACACACACACACACACACACACACACACTTAAAATAAGTAAATATTGTTTATTTTAAAAATGTTTTGATTTGTTTAAGAGATAATTAAAATTGATTTAATTAACTAATGGAGCAGCCCATGTCCCAGACTGCAGCAGTACATGTATGTCCAGCACAGAATTAAATGATGAATTTAAAAAAATCCAAAAATCTTGTGCACAGATGGATCACTGTCTACATGAAATATATTTAAAATCTACGTAAAAAGTATCTATCTGGTATTGTATTATTAAATTATCTATATCTGTAGAAAGATGTATTTTTTTTAGATGTAAATATTAGCATTAATTATAAATATTAGTCCCAGACTGCAGCAAGACATGTATGCCCAGCCCAGCGCAAACACACAGCATCCGTAGGCCTACACGTTCTGAAGTTCCGTAGACTACAGCCAATCATAATGTGTGAACGTCTTCATGTGTAAACGCAGGACCCTGAGCAGATCTGACAGGCCGAACAGATCTGCTACCTACACCGACATTCCGTTAGCAAAAGAGGCTTGATGTGTAACACAACAGAGTCGACATGATCTCGTCCTCTGCTCAGACGGTAAGGAGGTCCCGGACCTCGCCGTCTCCCCAATTTTTCGGTTGCTGTAGGTTAGCTGCTAACATCTTCTTCTTATTTGAGTTAGCTGCTAACTGCTGCTAGCTGCTTTATAAATCCCCCGGTGGTGAGTCGCACACATAACACGTCATCAAAACGTCACACCCCTGTCCCGTCCTGCCCACTCCCCCCTTTTACACAGACGTTGACTCTGCTGCCAGCTTAACAACAATGCCCCCCATTCTGTGTTCGTACGTTTTATACAGACGGCAAGGCGGAATAACGGCGCAGCATTCCCATATGTATAATAGGGCTACTGTTTGCACAAAAATGGTTTTACCTTCTTTTTTAAAAATCGGGGGAAAAAATGCAATAACAGCAGTATCATTGTAGCTTATATCCTTACACAAAAAGTGAGGAGAATTCAAATTTAAATTCAAACTAATCCGACACATTTACAGCTGAAAGGGATCAGTTTTCAGTAGAACTCTACTTTTTACCAAAGAAATACTCCTAATGAAAACTGCTGACAGTACGTCTGAGATGCTGCTGAGGATTGTTGAAACCTTCCCAGGTTTTGACAGACGTCTCAAAACCTGGGAAGCTATAACCGCCTGCATGGCACGATTCCACTAGGGGTTAGGGAGAAAATATTTGTTTGAAATTTGGGTGAACCGACCCTTTAAAAGACAGACAAACTCAGTGTAACCTCAGGAGGGAGGTAGAGGCTTCCAGGTCTCAGCCTCTTTTATGGCATGAAAAGTGTCAAAATTTCCCCCCAGCTCTTTCCACTGCTGACACGCTGCGCCAAGAACGACCACAAACACACACACAAAAACACACACACCAGGCAGGCCTGTTAGAGCTGCAGGAGAACAATATCACAGACACTGAAAAATCAACAGTTGTTTGCGAAGACAGTGAGGAGAGCAAGGCAGAGGGTGGAACAACCAATATGTCTGCCTCTGCATGTGAGTGTGCGTGTGTGTGTGTGTGTGTGTGTGTGTGTGTGTGCTGGGGAATGGTAGACAGTGTGAAACAACTTTTCATGTAGCCACATCATCAGGTCGAAATTCTAATTTGTCCAATGCTTTGGTTTATGTTTACAGGGTTTGTACAAAGTCTTGAAAGTTTGGAAAATGCTTAATTTTAACCGTTATGTTTTCAAGGTTAGGAATATGCCTGAATTGAAATATACTCCTTGAAAAATGCTCAATTTTCCACAGAATGTCATGTTTCATCTACGCAATCACTCACTCAGATATCTTTTAATATTTGAACTGAAACGATCTCGTCGTCATATTTGTTTGTTGTCTCCTGGCATGTATAGTAACAATCTAGGCGTGATGATAAAGGCTTCGAGAGTCTGGAAATGTTTGGTTTAGGTACCTTGAAAGTGCTTGAATTTTACTCTTAAAAAGCTGCATGGACCCTGTGTTTACTGCTAATTAGCAAATGTTAGCATGCTAAACTAAGGTGGTGACCAACTAAGAAAACTAGAGCTACCACCACTTATGCCACTCATGTTTGCCTCATGTCTTCGTCCATTTTGACTCTGATGAAGACAGTAGTATCAAAACGTTAGTCTGTTTGCAAAATTAAGGCTGCAAATCTCTCAGTGTGCTCCAGTCTCTGTTTTTCCTTTCGAAGGTTGCTGTCCTCTGACTGAGAAGCACCAGATTCAGCTGTATGTATTGCTTGGAGATGCGTGGAGAACCCTGTTTCACACATTAGTAATTATAGGTCCTCATAAAATGGAGGCTCTTCCTTTTATTTATCCGTCGCCATGGTGAATCGTTACAACAGAGAGTTATGGCCACATTGAGGGAAGAAAAATCGGAGATTTCAAGAATAAAGTTGTAATATTAAGGGAGTAAAGTCGGGAATTTAATAAGAATAAAGTCATATTTCAAGAAAAAACCCATATTATTACAAGAATAAAGTCAAAGTCATCATTTTGAAGTTGAGATTCTGATACTCTGTTGTAGTAAACAGATGAGAGCAGGCTGTCCATTCAAATCAAATGAGTGATGTTGATGACCTGAAGTTACAGGTTTCACCAATAAGCACCTTATTATCAGAGAAAATGAAACCAGTTACATGACATATGAGTCAATAAGTGGCTGGAGTAAGGGAGACCTGGTTTTCTCCAGACAGCTGAGGCCAGAGCGCAGTCATGGCATCAGACAGTGATCAAAGCTCAGTGGGCTTTATGTAAATGATATGAAAGGCAGCCAGAATCTACCTGTCCAATAGTCTGCTGTCTATTAGGTCATTGCTCTGCACTCTACTGATATGGTAGCATCCCATTCAGAGCGACACAGCGACACGACCACCTGACAGACATATGACCCGTGTGGGACTGTCTCTGGATGAGACTCTTCATCGGAGGTGAACCGAAACTTGCCGTATTAAGACACTTCTGATCAGACCACTGTGTGGCTTATTTCCCACACAAATGTTAACTTCACCACCTCCGATAAAGTGCAGCGCACAGACACATCCTGGAGTAGAGAAACGATCCCGAACAGAGCAGAGGGGCCTATAAGCCAGGGGGCACCAGAGGAGACAGCAGCACAGAGTCAAAATAACTGTAGGCTACAGCAGCCTATGGACTGTCAGGAAAAGCATGCACATGTAATAAAATCCACTCATAACGCCTGGGCCACACCGCCAACCTGAGCGTCGCGGAACCTCTCGCTTTTCATTTCGGCGCCCACGTTAACAGGTTAGAGCGGCCACACAGCTGTCTGCAGCGCTGCTCATCTAGAGATTCAGCGTTCAGCGAGGTAGTCGTCACACACAGGTAGAGGTAGGCGCTGACTCGAAGCAACCTATTCTATTACAAGTGAATTCCGAAATGTTAAAAAATGAGGTCTCTTTTCTCGAAAAACTACTACTTTATTTTCAAAATATCACAACTTTTATTATAACTCGTGATATTATGAGATAGTTCTCAGATATTTTTTTGTTCCCTAATTCTCCATTGTAAATCAGAGCACTGTTGATGATGGCTTTTTTTCAGTCACCAAGCACACACTGGAACTTGTTGATTGAACTCATAGTCTAACGTCAGAGTTTATTAAACCCAGTTTCTGGGACAGGTCCCTTCTCTCCAGTCTCACCTTGCAGAAAAAAAATGACAATAAAAGACAAATATTGATTTATTAGTATTAGATCACAGTACTTTTAGATTCTTACAGTAATAGTGACACGAGGGACACACGCTCTCTCACACACACATATATACACAGAGCTGTAGGCAGCAGAATCAGCGCGCCACATCAGGACTGCGCTCTCAGATCTGATCTCAAATCTGCAGTGCAGTTCTGGTCTGCTGACTTTATGGCAAGGAGGGAAATATGTGTGTGTGTGTGTGTGTGTCGTATTTTTCAATGCTCACTCCAGACTGTGTGTTTGTTTTTACAGTGTACTGTATGTACCTTTATGTGTGTAAGGTTTTGTGTACATAAAGTAATGTGTGTGTGTGTGTGTTCCATCTGGGTGGTCAGCTAATGAGGCACAGTGGCCATGAACCTGATGTTTATTTGTATAGTGATACATCAAAATGACTCCGTCAGCTGCAGATTATGTTAATGGTGATTTTTTTTTTCACAACCTCGCAACAATTACACAACCTCAGCTTTAACTGACTACCCTTAAAATTAGTTTTTTTTGGTCTGTTACCCAAAGGTTGTGGGTTTGAATCCCTGAAAAAGAATCCCAAGAAGTGAAGAAAGAAATTTGCCTTCACTTTAAAATAACAGCAACAGTGAGGCAAAGATACAGTGTGAGGTGAAACGGACAGGTGCGTAGAGACAGAGTGCATTTAAGTCCGGCCCGCACCAGAGGGAAAAACTATGCAAAACTGCTGTGTGGTAGGATGCACTACCAACAGGGTCAAGATTTTATAAGCTGCTGAACTGAAAAACGGAGCCTTTAAGAAGACAGAAGTGGATACAGACGTGAGGCATCAGCAGGAAGAATGGGAACACTGTGGGATCCTGACACTCAGTATACCTACGTATGTGTGCAGCCAGCATTTTGTCACTGGTAGCCTAAGTCAAATATCCCAATGTCAGTTTTAGGCTAACTATATTGCTGTAAGTTGAGCTAAAGCATTCTGACAGTATGCAGCTTGTGTAGCTGAATGTGGCTAAATCAGAAAGCTATGCTAAGTGCCTTAGCTAACTACAGTAACTTAGCTTGAGAAGGGACACTGAGATAGACTGACAATATTGACATTGTCCTCTCTGGTAGACACGGGGTGCTAAAAGAACCCTATGACATGCTGAAATCTAATGTTTTTAGCTAGCTGCAGGCATTTTGTTAGCCTTTCAGCCCTTGGTTGCATATCGTGGTGCCGATTGTTTTCCCCTCCGGTGGGCGTGGTTCTCAGAGTACGACGCGTTGCGCTCTGTCTCTATGCCAACAACAGGAAGCTAATTTTCGTAGTTTGGCTCGCTGATTTGGCCCGCTCACCAACACGGTGCTCAGCAGTGGCTGTGACACACAGCTCATGGAGGCAATTAAGATCCATAAACTACTTCTCCTCCGAGTCATAACAAAAAGTCAAATTTGAACACACAGGATATCATTGTCATCTCTAATATCCATCACGAATAAACGTCCATAAAACCACTTAGAAAAAAATGTAACTCACTGTGACCAACCGAATGCTAATGGATCAGGTAAACGTGCAGAATGATTGACATGTATTTCCCACACCCAGTTTCACTGTGACACAGAGAAGAGAGAGAAGAGAAGTAAAAGGAGAGAACAAAACAGAGCTTGAGGGAGTAAGAGAGGAAGGAAGAGAGAGAAAATCCTCTCTCGTTCTCTCTCCCTCACTCTGTGTAAATTGTTGAATCAAGAGACTGGAGAAAGAGAGCTGAGATTACCGGAGAGAGCTGAGGATTAAGGTGTTCAAACATGACCGTTAGCCAAACGCGGGCTTTTTTTCCAAGCACCATAAACATCGCACAGCCAGTTATGGAAAACCCTTCCAGCCCCACTGCAACACTGTAAAAAGCAAAACTTGAAACCATTTGCTTTAATGGCATTTTTGATGATGATGAACAAAAATAAAAAATACAGACATCCCACGTATTGCAAATTATTTGCTTCAACTAACTTTCTTTCTTAACTTTCTTTCACTAAAGTAAACTCAATTTCAAAATTTCACTTGTTTTCACGACAAAATTCACATTTTATGGATTATATTTGCCATGATAGCGAACATTAACGTCTCTTTTTAGCGTAAGTGAACCTGCCAGATGTTCGTATGTCCTCGTTGATTCCACTTAACTTTGATGTACCAAATCCAATTTGACCTGTGCATCACAAAGCCAAAGTTTCCCCACTTAGAAAACTTAATTTCTAGCCAAAAGTATTTCAAAAGAGCTATCCTTTACTATCCAAGCATACATACCCCTACACTGTGTGACTGTAAAATAAAGTGTGCCCATTGTACTTTTTTAACAAGGCAGGGCAACTGACATGTTCTCATAGAGACACATCCAGTATCTCTTTTTTGCATTTCGGAATGATGATGAGAACTGCAGCTGTGGTGGAATTTTTTTCACACCACGTTGCTCCTCCTTTATGTCGAAGTGTATAAAATGATAACAGTCCTATTAAGAAACATAGTTAGATCACTGGCTATCCTGACTGCTAGTCAGCAGGCAGGCCGAGTCTTGTCTCCGCTGTCTCCCCACCCTTTGATTTAAATGTGGCTGCTTTTATAAATGTTCTCATGGACAAAGAAGAGACACCACACACACACACATTACACACTAAAGCTTTTGCATAAGAATGCTTTGACAAAAGATACATGGCATGGTAGCATGGTCTTTGTGTTTTGCATTTTAATGTAGAGAAGAAGTGAGCAGACGACAAAGGTGACTCATTTTTACAGGTTTTGCAAGTTTTAAAAATGTCAGTGCACATCACAACCTGTTAAGCTGGAAACATTTCCACATTCGAAATGTCTACATTTAAATACGACAAAAATATAGATGTTTCAAATTACTTCACCAGTGCCGCATTTTTGACTCCTGATACTATTATATATTGATCACTTTGTAACCATGAAAAAAAAAGGCATCATCATGTTTATATGCAACCAGTTTGTAACAGAATGGACTGGATTGTGTTTTTTTATCAGCAAAATGAGGAAATACTAATTAACGTATCTGCAAAGTTGCAAAATGTTAATATTGAGCGTATCAGTAAAATGGTCACTGACAGTGTATTTCATTTGTTTTCCAGACAATATCTGCTCTTACAATTCAATAATTGATGCAACTAAAGCATGATTAAACTCCTTTATGCAACAAGTCCTCCAACATAAATGACAGAAAAGGTCGTTTACCAATGACTCCCAAAACGACATATATAGGCGTAGCGGATCTTCGTCGTCATGTAACAATAATAAACATGTGGCTAACGTTGTGAAACAGTCATAGTTTGGTTAGGTTTAGGCACCAAAACTACTTCGTTAGGTTTAGGAAAAGATCATGGTTTGGGTTACAATAAGTACATTACTAAAATAAGTCAAGGTTGTTTTTTGGTGTCACACAAGACACAAACAGCAGTCTCCTGGGTGAAAGTCCTGTGTTTGACCCATCCATCCACTTATCTCCCCGGACTTCCACCTTTGCTCCCGTCATACTACGGCCACTAGAAGTCGCCATATATACAAACGTAAATATGGGTCGTAATAAGCTGCTGCACAGACGACCTATACAGATGTATTTTTGGTATTTTCCCCTCAAAAGTGTTCTTCTGTACAGTCATCATATCAAACCCACCGCATATTAGATAAACGGTTGTGATTGGCCTGGGACTGGTCGGCCGGAAATGTGTCTGAATGGGAGGGGGACCAGACGCATCTACCAGAGGAAATAAAAACCTGAGCTCGCAGATTCGTCTGGTTCCCAGGCTAACTGAGGATAAACCTAAACACATGCAGGAGCAGGGATGTGAACTCCAGTCTCTGGTGTCAGAAGTCCTGCGGTTCGCCCACAATCCACCCTGACCACCTCCCTTCGACTTCCATACGGAATAAAAATGTAGCACTTCCTTACGTCGAAACATTTTTCACTGAATGTAATCCTGGCAGGAATGACGAATGAACTGGCTAAAGGACAGGAGACAGGGTTAAATCAGGTTTGTTTTTATTATGAACAGGTCATTCACTATGAGAACAGTGTAACAACCATAATTGTAATCGCGTGGACAAATGGTATGATTGATTATTTCCATGACATTGTCTAAAAGACAACAATGGTGAAAAAAAGGTTTGTCTCATTATACGCACGGAATGTTGTACATACCTGCAAGGACACACACACACATGCTACACACCTTTCCTATGAAAATTTCAATCAAGGTGTTGCCTCACAGCCTCACCTAAGTTTCCACATCCCCAAAAACATACATGTTGCCATCGCTTCAACACATAATCAAAACTTCATTAGGATTTTGAGGTTTGGTTTCATGCTTCTTAATGAACATAAATCTTGATACTAAACAGCAAACCAAAAGATCTTCAAATATAGTATTAAAATAGTTTTTCACATTTTTATTGATATAAAGCTTTGTTTCAACTTCTCCATATATGCTGTTATTAAAAAAGTAAACTAAGGTCTGAGCATTCTTTTTTGGTCTTTTAAAGTCAACTATTGCTACATATTTTATGATTATGCCAATAATGTTTATCATACACAAACAAGTCGTGTCTTTTACCTTTGACGGCTATTCATTAAAGCCTGTGCAGATGTCCATTTTGTCCATTCCTGCGTGGGAATGTGGCCACACACACCAGATTTAAAAACTCAAAATACAGCGTACGGAGAATACAGAGTTAATTACCCAGTTCATCATGTTACAACCATGCACCTCAATGTATTTAAAAGGTCACTCTAATCAGCTCTAGCTCTCAAGTAAAAGATGATTCTGCTTCAAGGTCTTCTTCAGTTAAAATGCTGTAACTTTCTGTCGCACATTAAACCCAAAGTATATTTTGAATTAATTAAAACTAGCCTTTTCTCAAGTTGGTCTTAGTGTTGTAGTGTAATACTTATATTTTATACTTTATCCACATTGTTTTTGCATGATATACTATACTGTTGGCCCTCACTCACTCACTGACTCTCCTTTCTAACAGTATGGGAGTCAGTCTGATTTGTGTCTGATCCGTAAGTCTCAAGAGTTCAACTCTAGACAGCCTGATGAATGACGGCAATTAAAGCTTTCTCATTAATGTTGTTTTTAATTCAGTCCATCCACATAGGGTATTCATCATCGCCCCCTGGTACCGCGCATGCATGAGCATGTGTTTGTTTGTTTAAGTGAGTGAGCGAGATCAAGAAACAGAGAGACAGAAACAAATGTCGACCGTCCAGCTCCTCAGACTGTTTCTCTTGGCTTGATGTCGCTGTTGCTTGAGTGGAGTGGGAGAGAGGAAGTGAAGAGTGAGGGAGTCGCTCAATTTGAACAGACATGAACACGCAAGATCGATGACTGTGCACACGCACCTGTTCATGTCTTGTCTGTTATGGTTGGAGGGTCAGCGAAGGTTTTTGCTTTCTTCTTCATATACGTCATCTTTCAGTCATTTAGTATCGTGACAAAGATGAAGATGAGGTTCTTCCCATTTTTGAGGGAACTTATTATTATGAATAATGATGATGACTTTAAGGGTGATAAAAATGAAAAGGTGTGAAATATGGAGATGTGTTGCCCATGAGGACACTAGCTGTGTTCACATGGACCCTAATATTCCACTAATAATGTGAATAAGGTCAAAACACAACATTTCACAAAACACAACAACATTTCAGATTACGGAAAGGGAGGGAGAGCTCTTCTTGTTTGTGATTGGACCAGACCCAAGTCAATTCAGAGTTTATTCAGTGGATGTGTTCAGGGGGGCTGTGACAGAAATGCTAACAAAGCCTTCCTCTGCTACATATGTAAGCATCTCATTCATTATGTTGTCACACTTGTCACAGTACACATATGTGTGCTTATAAACATAAACTGTGTTTAACGCCGTACTGCACCTATTGTGTCTGGCCTTTCACCAGTTGAACACACTGTGCTGTGGAATGTCGTCTTCTCTTTATCTTCTCCTCAGACCAATTAGCTAAATCTGCTCCTCAAAGAGGGCACGCCCACCGTGTCCCTCAGGCACAGTTCAGAGGACACACACACACCCAGGAGACCCACTCTGAACGAGGAACTGACATCCACACACACTTACAAGTTAGAAACACATGCCCATTCGCAATGAAGTACACGCATCACACACCCACAAACATCAAAGCTAACACGCCTATAACCACAGGCCTGTGCACACACACCTTGAAATAAAAAAATAGGGTGTGAAAGTGAAAGAAATATCAAAGACATAAGTGCGTACACACACAAACACACACAGGAAAAACAAGTACACACATAGACCAAACTTGGCCATCGCATCTGAGGAGCTTTAGGATTTTGGCCTCAGGTCATATTCCAGATGACATCCAGTCACAAGAGCTAAGTGTGTTTGAGAACATGTAGTACTGCAAGTGATCAAGTCTGGCTTGGTGACAGATGAGATGTTGCCTCATGATGTACCTGCCACAGGATTCAACGTGATCACAAAAAATGTTCAGTTAGGCCAAACCTGAGTTTGTGTCTAACCCTGCCCGGTCTGCTTAAACACCTGTTTACTAGTTTTCTAATCCGTCGTGCATTTGCGTCACATTTTCCGAGTCAAAGTACAGCCGTGCACCATTGCCAGGAAACAATGTAGCACCCATTTTGACATATGCAGGGGAAAACGGAGAACAATGCACAGGCAGACATAGACTGAAAGGAGGGCGAGCTCAAAGGAGTTCAAATCGAACAGCCCTCTTCCACATTCCCTCCTGAAAGACAAGATATCAAGTGGAATCTGATTTCATTTCACTCGCTTTACTTTCAACAAACAGTTCTCAAACCTGAAAAGCAAATAGGAAACTTTGGCTGAAATATAAAAAATGTACTATTTGCCATTTTTTGTGTTTGTGCTTTCTAGCAACGCCACCATTGCTGCGGTAGCACGTTGTACTGAACACAGCTTCACTTTCTGTGGAAGCACAGGTGGTTGCAGAGTTCCACTCAATGTAGGAGTTATTTACTCTCAGAAACACTAGTCTGATAAATGCTTGGAAATGTAAGATCATATATCATATTGGCCTGATTGATGGCCTTGCCACTAAATATTAGTGATGGTTATTACAGCTCTTTGAAGCGAGCCGGATCTTATGGCTCCGTTCCTTTCCGAGAACCGTTCACAAGAATGGCTCATCGTTCTTTTTTAGGAGGTGGGGATTACTAGGTTTATCTGCGAAATCAGATTCAAACTTAGACATCCCACCAAAATAATTTCATTTTGCATGTGTGGACTAGGTTTAACAGCACTAAATGACTCGTATTGCCAGACCTAAAGTCAATGATCTGCATTGTAAACATTACATTGACGTCATATCACTCTGCTTTGTCAGTGAATTTACTACTTTGAATTTACCCTGGTATGTCGTATAAAGTTGCCTTGCCTTGAATGCAATTCATGCAACACTGTGACTGGCTGGTTCTCACCGTTCACGTGTAGGGGGGTGGATTTAGAGCAGGCAGTGAAATTGGAGCACAACGATATGAAGAACGGCTTTCACAAAGTACGACTCGGTTCCCTTCGTTCATACCAAAGAACCGTTGAAAAGAATCGGATCGTCTGCAAATGTTAACATCACTACTAAATTATATACATATAAATATGTAACAATGCACGGTTGTTTGTGATTGGACCGAACCCATGTCAATTCAGAGTTCATTCAATGCGGCGCTAGTTTGATCAACCGGAGAAACTGTTGCAGCGGTGTGATCTGGCCCGTCTCTGCTCGACTCAAGCTTCTTAAAACTAAACTAAACTGTTATCACAAACAAAGCATTACTTATTTACATTTATTAATCAGAGCATTCACGATATTCACTCAAAATCAGCAGGGGGGCGCGTGTAGAAATAGCTGTTTACAGTTTGCAGCTCTCTCTCTCTCTCGCTCACTACAATGAGGGGAAATGGAATCAGGGCCGAAAGTTCTATTTACAACCACGAACCAAGTGACGTGTTCTACTACTACTTGCAATGCACAGGTGTAGTGCCGTGTCCTGCTCCCCGGCAGAATCCTACTCCCCTTCGCGTGAACGCGCATTCACTTGTTCTCAGTGAATGATCGGGAGGAGAAGGGACAGTCAACCACAGAGAGAGAGCTGCAAACCGTAAACAGATGTTTCTAC
>LKNJ01003148.1:0-41972 GCA_002120245.1 Maccullochella peelii | reverse complement strand
CCCCCCCCCCCCCCCCCGCTAATTTTGAGTGAATATTGTGAATGCTCTGATTAATAAATGTAAATAAGTAATGCTTTGTTTGGATGAACTCTGAATTGACGTGGGTTCGGTCCAATCACAAACAAGAAGAGTTGTCATACCCTTTCCGTAATCTGAAATGTCGTTGTGTTTTTTGCTAATGTCGTTGTGTTGTGTAATGTTGTTGCGTTTTCTGTAATGTTGTTGTGTTTTGACCTTCAGGACCACCATACCGTACAGATCAATTGACCGGCCACAACGTGGATGTTCACACTGAATGTGAGCATGGAAGCCCCGGTCAGTTTTCTCCAATGACAATCCCAATAAAGTTTACTCAAATAAGACGACCCGCAAAAGAGAGAAAGGCAGCATCACTTTGTGCGATTCGGCCATAAACGGAGAGTAAGAAGATGGCTGGAAGACACAGACAATCTGAAGTTCAGTTTTATATCACAGCAGTCTCAGTCAGGACTACAGTTCTATCCACAACATGTATAATACTACTCTAGTAATATTGAAACAAGTTCACTGCAGTTTAAAAAAGATCTTTTGACAGCAGCCATGTGGGAAATTGGACAGTGGAAGTGCAAAAATTCATCCCGATTATAAAATTAGCCGTTGGCAACAAATTTGGGGTTAAAATTGGGCTTCATCTACGCATTCAGATTTAAAGTCAACACCCATACGCAGAAAAATGTGGCTAAGTGAGGCTGGTTGCTGACGTTGGAAAATGCAACTGCTGTACAGTAACACTAGCTTGTCACTCAAGTCAGGCACTGCAAATGAATGAAACGTCAATAGAACATCAGGATTATGCTACACGAGTGTAATTCAAATTAATTCAGAAAGAATTAAATGTTCGTTAAACTTGCTATTTGACAAGTGACAACCCTTTTGTGTCCACACAGTCTTATTTCCAGGACAGTAGAATAAATCAGCTCTTCACCATAGTTCCTGGGTGTGTAGCACATACTGTATGCTAGCAAACACTATTCCCAATGTGTCCCTGAGCAAAACAATGAATATTTACCAGCTCTAGGGGTTCTGTATGAGCAAAACAAAAGGATTTGGTTTTGGCCTTGTTCCCCGTACCACTTCAAAACAATTTGACCACAGTGGTGATAATGATAATTATGAGGTATTTCACTGTTTTGAAGTGGTTCAGCAGAGTTTAACAGAGAAGAGTTAAAGGCAACTCCTCCATGTAATCCTTAGGACTATTCAAGGATTACCAGATTCCAGTTGTACACACGGTACAGATTAATGAAACACGCACAAACATGTGCATGCCTGTATTCATGTACACAATGAGAAATGTGTCCACCTTAAATAACTGGGTCGAATGTTATGTAATAAATTCATACTCTCCATAAGCAGAGGCTTACATACTGATTTCATTTCACTCGCTTTCCTTTAAACAAACAGTTCTCAAGCCTTTAAGCAAATACGGTTCTTTCAAGCCTGACAAGCAAATAGGAAACTTTGGCTGAAATATTAAAGATGTACACACTAATGTGCCTGCCCATTTATGTGTTGTGCTCTCTAGCGACGCCACCATTGCTGCAGTAGCACATTGTACTGAACACAGCTTCAGTTTCTGTGGAAGCACAGGTGGTTGGATTGATCACAGTCGCCAGTACGACTCACGGACAGATGATGGTAGCCTGTGTGAATGTGGAAGTTATTTCCTTGCAGAAACACTATGATAAATGCTGGGAAATGTAACATTATTGTACACGTTGGATGTGAACATGCTGTGTAGTAATGGATGTGGATGTGAGTGATGATGATTTGGCAATCTCCTGACTTTTCCTCTAGCACACCACCATTAGGTCAAAGTCTTTACTTATCCAGTGAAATATCTTAGCATCTGTTAGTTGGATTGGCGCAAAATTTTGTACCAACATTTATGATCCCCAGAGGATGAATCCTACTGACTTTGCTGATCCCTTAACTTTTCATCTAGCATTTATGACATTTCTGGTTTTAACAGAAATGTCTCGACAATTGTTGGATGGATTGCCATGAAATTTGGTCCAGACATTAATGTTCCCCTCAGGATGAATTGTAATAACTTTGGTGACCCTCTGACTTTTCATTTAGTGCCATCATCAGATCAAAATTTTAATTTGTCCAGTACTTTGGTTTATGACCAAATACCTGCAAAACTAATGACGTTGTTATCAGCCTTAGCTGTATATTTTGTTTAGTGCTAATTAGCAAATGTTAGCATGCTAACATGCTGAACATGATAAACATTATTCCTGCTGAACATCAGCATATTAGCCTCACAGAGCCACTGGCATGGCAGTAGACTCTTCGGAGCAGGGGGATATTATGGAGATGAATTAAAATGAAAATGACTGCATGGAGCAAAGGCTTGTGGATTTAGCTTTTACTCAGAATTGAAGTTTACTGTTGGAGCAGCTGATAATGACATAGCTAGTTGAATAGCAGTTTTGGTGATTTGCAGTGGAAAAAATGTCTAGGCATCTATTAGCTATTGTTGAAAAGACGTTAGATTTCTGGTTGAGATACATCAATGTCTAGTTAAGTTCTACAGGATCTGGACATATTTCTTGGCAAAACATGTACAAAAGTTCTTAGAAGCTGAAATCCTTTACATACACTGCAGTGTACAAGTTTACAGGTTTACAAGTGAGAGACCGCTGCAGTAGTGGTGGCTCGTTTACTTCTGCCTACAACCCAGATCAGTATTTGTCTATATTTGAAATGACCTCTTTTCTACATCAGTTGTTACAAGCTATAGGAGTACTGGTTAGCTAACTTGCTTATCTAGTTGTCTACGTTGCACTGGGGGAAGCTGTCTGTCATGATGAACAGCCCGCATTTCACTACAGTGTCACTGCATCTGGTCCCTCTGTCAGTTGTGCGAGGAGACAATTAAGACAAAGCTAAAGTTTTCCCCAGACATTGTTTCAGTGTTGGCCAGACTAGTTTAAATGGGATGATGATAAATACTCTGGGGTCAGCTGGAGGATAAGGGCAAGATCTGAGAACACAGCTGCTGAAACCGCAATGATTTGTTCTTTCATCTCATTTCTTTTTTTGTGTGGACTGTTAAGTTCATGCAGTGGTCACACAATTTTGACAAGTCAATGCATATAAATACATGAGAAATCTGAAGAGCTGCTTATTCACTGAGAATTTAGTTTATGTATTTACTGATCTTATTTTCCTATTGGTTCCACAACATGCCAAGAATAGAAATAGTTTTACACATGGACCCTTAACTGTTCAGATTTACACTGAAAGAATTGTGTCCTATTTACAGTTCTTTACAGTGAATGCAGAGTTGAGGAAAAAACAGAAATCCTGCACATTGTCAGTCACTTTATTTGCATACACTATCTGTGATGAATCTTAGCTGATAAAGGTCTATGTCATAGAAACGTCATAGTTAAATAAAGCGACAACTTTTATTATATATATAAGTTTGAATTAAATTGCGACAAGTTGGAATGAATTTCTCACACTGCAAAGTTATAACATTGTGAAATGAAATACTTTGCATGCCGTTATTTATTTTGGCACCTGAACACCATCAGCTCACGTTTCGGATATGCGAAACTCAATGCCAGCAAGGTTTTACAGACGCTTTAAAGTATCAGCTATGCATTGTAAACCCTCAGTAATAACATCTAATCCCTCACAGGGACATTATGTCATTATGATGATGACTGCACGTTTCAATGTAAGCAGATTTCAAATGTCAACTGTAGAAATTCTTGGAGAGATGAATAAAAAGTAAACCGACATTAACACTCAGGATTTTTGTCCTGGTTTATTCGTGTGTTTTCATACCTTATTACAGTCTATAGAAGTAAGATAACCTTTCTCTAACTTTAACAGCAGTTTACTGTTGTAGCTGGTTGAGGTGGAGCTATTGTGTAAGCTACAATATATACAGTTAGGAAGTTTATTCCAGTGGTTCCCAACTTAGGGCTCGAGCCCCGTCCAAAGGGTCACAAGCAGTGGTGGAAGAAGTACTCAGATCTTTAAACACCGAAGTGAGTCATAAACCCACTTGAAAGAAAGATTCCCTGAGAACTGACAAGTTAAGTCATATGTCTACTTGAAGTCTAAAACAAGTGGCATATTAAAAGATTGAAAGAGACCCCTAAACATGTCTGATTTGTTCCTCCAAAACAACTACTGTAATACTGTAACACTTGATAAGAGCCATGGAGCCTGTGTCATTTTATACTGTCACTGTTAAAATGATATCTACATTCAGAAAGGCCTACACAGGCAGATGTAATTCACTTCAACAGAACTTGATTGAACAATTTACATCATGTTCACAATATTTAATAGATGCACAAGAAGGGTTGGGTGGGGGAGGGTTTGTTTTGGGGGGGGTAAGGTAGGAAGGGGGAAAGTGTAGGTAGGGAGTAGAGGGTAGGGGTGGGGGTTTCAGGAGGAAGGATGTTCGGCTGATGTCTGACCTGAGTCAAACCAGCAGCAGGTTCCTTCTCCTTACTGTTCAGTTTGCACCCCTGTTCTTTTTCTTCTCCTTCTTCTTCTTTGTCTTCTTCTCTTTTTTATCATTCATTTCTTTCTCTTCACTCCTCTTCGTCTCCTTCTCCTCCTTTTCATTTTCTCTGTTCTCCATCTTTTCTTCCCCCTCTTCCTTCACACTTTCCTTCTCTTTTTCCATCTTTTCTTTTTCTTCCTTTCTCTTCTCCTCATTTTCCTCCTCCTCTTTCATTTTCTTCTCCTCTTGCTCCTTTCTAGCCTTTGCCTCAGACTGTTCCTGCTCCTTTGTGAGCATCTGAAGAGAGAAAAACAGTATATTTTTTATTACTCGTGCAAAAGTGAATTCTGACCCAACCTAAATCAAGCTGTGAGAATCCAGCAGGTCATTATTCTGAAGCAGAGCGATGAGCTGAGGCAGCGTACCTGCAGCTGGTTGTTCTTGGAGATCAGGCTCACCTCCAGAGCGTCACATCTGCTCTTCCACTGCTCTTCATTCCTCTTCAGCTCCGTCTCCATCTGAGTCAGCAGGTACAGGGTCTCTACGTGGGCTCTTAATCGAGCCCGCCTTTTTTTGGTGGCCCTTTTGAGGAGGTCGTCTTTTTGCCTGAGCTCCTCTTGGAGCTGGCTCACCTCCATCTGCCTGTTTCCCAGCAGGCCAACCTGCTCCTTCAGAGCTTTGTTCTCCTCCTTGAGAGACTTTATCTCTGTGATGGCAGAGCACAGGGCGTCTCTGAGTCCCTGCACGCAGTGCTGCAGCTGCACCTCAGCTGGCCTGTTTGGGCCGTAAAATGCAGCACCAAACTGTGCTGGCAAAAATGCCTGAAAGAATAGTTCTTATGTTGACATTTGATACACAGAGAAACACAACATGTGCACTTATTAATACAGATGGATCTACTGCAGTCTAAGGACAGCACTCATTGGATTACTCCTCAACAGAGAGCAAAAACTTAAATTCATACATATTGTATAAAAAACAAACATTTTTTCATAGAGTATTAAAAATGTTTGCCATACTTAAAGGGAAACTCTGGTATTTTTAAACCTGGGCCCTATTTTTACATATTTTGGGGTCTAAACGACTAATACTTAAAAGTTTTGGAATTGGTCCAGTAGATCGCCTCCGCCCGGCATCCGCAAATAGGCTGCAATGGCTGCAACATAATCCTTGCGGGCAATTGCGCCTGTGAAAATTACATTCACTCAAAGTGTTTTTGCCACTGACAGGCTCAGATTGTCATTCAGATGGTGTTAAGTGTCTGACAGCATTATGGCAAGGATCACTACAGAGAAAGACTGTTTTTGTAAGATCCTTTCGTTTTCCTGCAACAACTCAACTTCTCGTGAGATTTCACAGCGAGACTTTTCCATGCGCGAAATTTCTGTTTCTGGTCAACAAAAAGGATCTTACTCTTTAACAACTCTTTCCCTTTAATTAAAACATTTTTTACCAAATGACCACAGACATGCTGCAACATCTATTTTGTTTGGGGTTAGTTTTGGTGACAGTAAATGGTTGAAGTTGTGACACACTAACTTGTGAAAACTGTATAAAAATTATTCTTTTATGTAGAAAATGATTTAAGAAACACAGTGCTGAAAAAAGTATTCACCAAAAAGTCTGTCCGGGTCAAATGAGGAAATCTTACCTGGTTTCTTGAGCTGGATCTTCTGTCCATGTCAAGATATTTGAGTGGCTGTAAAGACAGTAGTCGTACTTCACAGTTGGAGTTCAACTTGAAACTATATTGTAGTTTCAGAGTTGTAGTACTTCCTGATATAGTTGTTGTAGTTGAATTTGTAGTCGTATTTTGCAAGAGTAGTATTAATAGTAGGGTTTGTTCACCAAAGACAAAGAGATAGTACTCAGTTCAGCTGGTTAAATGTAGATGGAGTTGTTCTGCAGGAGCAGGATCCAACCAAGATGTTCATTATGATGCCAGCGTTCTACAGTGATGGTGATAATGGAGCGTTCTCATCATGTGTTCTATAGCTTCTCAAAATTCTAACAAAGCTCTTGAGAGCATTTTCTAACTACCATTTGAGTTTTTGTTTAAAACCACAAAGACACCCACAGAGTGTCCATCTTTTTATTGGTTACAGGGAGTCAACAGACTTTTGCTCTTGAAAGAAATAGGAGACAGTTTGTTTCCGCCCAAATCAATACAAGTCCAGCAGGAGAAATAGGTTCCCATGTACCTGCATTGCATGGGGTTTGTTTAGCGGACATCTTGAATTTATGTCCGCGCGAGTGGCGAAAAACGCAGATTTTCATAAATCCTGAACCAGACAACATACAAAGAGAAATGAACCCACTTTTTTACATAGTTCTGGCACCAGGAATCAAATGGAAAGGTCATTGAGTTGCAGTATAGGCTGCAGTATAGGCCCCCTCCATGTTGGCGGATGGGACATGGGCCAAAATGAAAAATCAAAGTACACGTCAAATACGTTTTTCCCAAAGATGGTTTCTGTCATTTTAGGTAGTTCTTATCACGCTGTTCAAGTGTTCATTTTTCTGATAAGTTTGGTTTTAATGAGTTATTTGATGCTATAAAAAGGGGTTGTCACGTCATGATTGACAACTGTGAGTGTGCTCGCGATTGGTTCAGCCGGGTGTATAGATGTGAACTCGATACCGCGGCTCTACAGCGGTTCACTACTGCACAGACTCTGGCTCCAAATTATGTCCCCAGCGCAAGATGGCAGCTGCCGTATCCGGGATATTTTGGCTTCATTTTTGAACAGTGGGAGGAAGTATATACAGTTTATGGTAAAAACCCACATTGGGCTGCACCTACACATTTAAGCACAAGTGAAACATGGCCGGTGTAGACAGCTGAATTTATAAAAATATAAGCGTGTCTTTTCTGTCGACACACATAAGACACGACTGGAAAAGAGAGAGCCTGTTTAGCCCAATAAGGACAGGGAGTCACAAGGCTTACTGAAGACTTGAGGGAGAGAGCAATAGGACCAAGAGTAACCCTAACCATTTTTCACAGGTGTAATTAATAAAATAAATGATGGCTGAATTCCATTAAGCTGCTGTCTCACTGTCATGGCTTACTTATAAAGGTAGCCATTGTCAACGTTATTAGTAACGCCTGTGCTTTTCTTACTATGATGAGTCTATTGCTGTGCCGCATCCTTCGAAGGCTGCATCCGAATGCGTCACAGTGGTGCGACAAGGCTGTCCCATTTTGATCCTTTAAATGCAGCCTTCTTTTCCCGAATTTGGAGGAACCAACGGCTGTATCCTTCGCGGCCCAACCTATCCCAAGATACATTGCGGCTACTATGGTGTCCCTAAACGTACCGCCAACAGCGGCCGAGCAGGATTACACTCAAAAGCTAACGATACAAATGTTAAAAACCTCAACTGCAGCTGTCAATGTTGCTAGGCAACAGGAGCGGCGCTTCATCACGCTGGTGACGCAAATAGGAAATCCTCCGTGGACCAGACCGTCTCATTTATGTTCAGTTCGGCCTTCGCAGTCTATTAAGGCCACGCCTTTGTAGCCTGCGTCCTTAGAAGGATGCAGGGCCTGAATTGAGACACAGCTTATGTCTATGTCTGAACTGGTTCATATAGTCCATGTGCTTCTTACTGTGCTGTATGGGGTCCTGTTGATGGTGCTGTGGCACGTGTGCATCATTCACCACCAAAACACTGGAGGAGTTGTCTCAAGGACCTGTTCATATTCTTCCCAAATCAACTTTGCTGGGTGGTTGTGTTAGTCATTCAAATTAAGTTACACTCAGAGGCTGATTGTCGATAACAAAATATACTTTTTCCCTCATTTTAAGAGGACGATTGGCTCATTTTACATATGAACTCACTTTGGTAAACCGTACTTGCGGCATCACAGTAGCAGATAAATGGAGATGTACTTCAGCCTCGACTTGTCCTTAAGCTGTCTCGCATACATGTCCAACACATGCAGCGTACAAACATGCAAACCTGTCACAGTCAGTCTTTCTCGCTCTTTGTCTCACACACACCCTTCCCTCCCCTGCGTCTCTTGCACATATACACACACACGCAAGGAGACACACGTAGGAGGGTTGACGCCGTGCTGTCTGCAGTGCGTTGAGGAGTATTGTTATTAACTGCGGTGTGAATAGAGGCAGCAGTACATCCCCTGCTCTCCGGCTGCTGCAGGGCTGCAGGGCTCGCCTTTGTTCTCCACTCCATAATGGCACACCATAATTACAGTCTTAGCAGAGGAGGTACACAGGCAGCGTCTACCTTACCCCTCGCCTCACCTCACCTCGCAGGGAAACAGAGATATACACAGGCGTGCATTTCATTCATGTGTGTACTCAAGTTAATATGTCAGTCCGTGATGTGTGTCACTGTCACTGGGACCGGTTCCCATGGTCACTGGTTCTTGTAATATTCTAAAGGTACTGGTCTGCTTCTCTTACCCCAAGCAGCTCTTCTGTGCTCATAGTCAGGACAAATAAACCCTCCATTGTTTTTATTGTGTTTCCTCCGTCAATGAAGGATCCTAAATATATTACAGATCTCAGTGTGCTTCAAATAAACTTGCTGCGTGTTGTTGGACCACGCCTAAAGGTACACATGTTTATAGCTGTTCTGAATGGTCACACTCACACCTGCCAAGAGAGGCATGGCTCAATGAATTGTAGAAATGGGGATAGCAGCAAGCACTTTCGGACAGTCTATCCTTGAAGGGGTTCATAATGTTGCACTCATTTGTACATGCAGAAAGTGACTGAAGTAGTTGTATGAAGCTGCTTGAAGTGAGTGTGCTTGTCAGATTGTTGATTTTGGATAGCAAATTCAGCATTAGCAAAGGGGTTGCGGACACTGTTAAGGTGAGGTCAGACAGCAAGCGAAGCAAATTCTTACCTCGCCTCATTCGATGTACCGACTGTGCAGACGTTAGCTGTAAGCTAGCTAGAGATGGACGCACCAACCCTGTATGTGTGTGGGTGCTCAGCCTCTGACTGATTGCCGAAGTCACCAGGAACTCAAGTTCTTTCTGCTATTTTCCTCCAGTCTCTCCCCTTTTCCCTCTCATCTCTGTACGTTTATGCGCACATTTTACGCTCAAGCAACATTTTCAACTCTCACGTACGCGTCTTTGCGTCAATTCACGCCACCCCGCGCAGATTCACGTCTAATCGCATCTTTCAACTGACTTTGTATGCAATCACGCTGCCTCTAAAATTCACCTCGTGTTCTGTCTATCAGTTAGACGATCGGTCACACCTCATTTGGAGCATACAAAGGCCTTTAAGGTTTTTACACATCAAGACCAATGTCAATGAATTACACGAAATAGAGAATTTTCAGAGGCAAATTTAACCAAACACAACGCGATGGTGCAGAGTATAGGTCCTAAAAATCGCTCAAAAATAACTCTGTGAAAGAAAATGGAGTCGACATATTGACATAGAATATTATGGTACTGGATCAAAAAACATTATTGATGTGGAAAAAAAATTGGAGGAAAAAATTGCCTCTGACCTTTAGAGCCACAATCAATCAAACAAAGACAATCAACATCCACATATCAATTTAAATCTGGCTATAAAGAGAAATCTTTTTTGTTTTGCAACCTGGGTCTTATCGTCATACATTTGGGCATCATTGCTATCTGTTAATCATAACTTGATTTCCTGAGATCTGGAGAAATATTGCTAAAATGTGCAACAGGGCAGGAACTCAGATAGACTGACAGTTTGAACAAACAACAAACAACCCAGTTTTACCAACTTTATTTGGAAGTGAAAATGGAAGCAAATATAAGAGTTATTACCAAACATGTACACGTAAACATCCATTACATTTAGAAGATGTACTGTTTACATTTTTTTTCTATCCAATGAGTGATTATAACTGACATTTCAGGTGTGATCACTTTTGGCTTCACCCATAAACGGGTGGTTTAGATAATCTGGCTAAACTGGAGGTTCCAGCCTGTTCCAGTCCTGCTTCTAGCTCTTTTCTAGCTTTATTGTCACATCCTCAGATCTCAGCAATTAATGAAACTTAGGAGGAGAGTGAAATGTAGACGTGATGTCGTCATCACTCTTGTCTTGACCTTTTGTGAATAACTATTTGAAAAGTTCTGTAATATTACAGCAAACTACAGTAGATACACATGTTGGGGAGCGTTCTGCTGCATCTGAAGAAACGGCTGAGATTAATGGAAAGAAGGTGGAGGGAAAGAAAGGGAGGCAATGAAGAGAAGGAAGGAGGCTACAGAAAGGAGGAGAAGATCATTTTAGAATGCTAATTCTTTTGTGATATAAATCTCACAGACAAAAACAAGAGGGAAACAGAGACCTATAAAAAACAGGACACCTCCAAAAACAGTACAGTCAAGAAAAATGTAGATCAAAAGCACATGACTGTCCTTGACAGCAGTATTTGCTTTGACAGCACTTGCTTTTCAGATCTCTAGAAATGTATGAAGTCTATAGAGAGGGGTTCCCAGGCCTCAGCTGTAGAGGATTCAGTGTTGCTGTTGAGCAGTCAAGGTTTACTATATTAAGTAAAATTTAGAATGACATTGATGGCAGATATAATTAGGTTGTTGTTTCATTTGGAATATGTTGTAAGGTGTAGTGTATGCTCTAATCCATAATGAATGAGTTGAAGGGGCTGTCATATTAAAGTTGCACTAATCAGTGTTTTTATGGGTCAAATAAATATGTGTAATTTGAAAGGGGTCACTTGTAGTGACAAATTACAAAAAGAATTATCGCCCAACTCCACAGTTGCCCTCAGGTCTACGTAGCGCGTCTTTCAGCTCATTGTTTTGTTTTACGGCCTGCAACTTTACTGTTGTGGTTCACGCTCACCGCTCTCATCAATCTGTTTTCAGCAGCAACAGGCAGCTAAAAACCCACTGTACGCTACCTGACCAGCTCCAAAGAGCAGACAGACAAAGTTGGTGACTAGCTGGTGAACATAGTGGAACATTTAGCAGCTGAAGAGCCAGATATTTGCCTCAGGAGTTGGTAAAGACCAAAACAGAGCTAAAAGAGAGTGACTTACATTTGCCAAGTGGCCGTAAAAATGACTCCGAATAAAAGCAAATGTTGCACTGTGTTTACAGGATCTATAAATAGGCAAGTGTTTGCAAACATGTTTGCCACAATAACTTTATAAGGAAATAATATGTCAATGATGTGTTTACAGCTTGTTCTGCTGCTCCGAAGTGGCCACAAAATGAATTAACACAGCTTTAAGATCGACCATATACTGTATATCCCAAATTAGGTTCCTCATTCAAATCTTGTAACTCCTGGTTCCATAACAATATAATCAGGAGAGATTTATAGGTTCAAAGCTCTTGAAGGATAAGGAGTTATTTAGTATTTTTCTTATTGCCAATAATTCTCATGAAAAGACCAAAACCAACAGTCAGTTGGCTGGTTTCAGTATTTTCCGACTCCCCTACTCTTTCTGTGGTACTCAGCTCCTAGCCAATTTTGTTCTTACTGGAGACGTACATCTTTCAAATCAGGTCACAAATAAATTGTATAAAAAAGGCAAAATAATTTTTTTTAAAAGCTGGGCACTGTATATTTTAGCAAACTTTACAGGAGTAAATAGTAAATTTGTTGGGAACTATTTTCAGCCGATTAATCCACATTAGGTGTTCTAGTGAGTATTTCTGGCAGCAGGACGGTGTATGTGGGTTTGAATCAAAATAAACTACAGTGTATGTGTTCGTGGTAATAAAGGAACATGACACCCAGTGCAACAGTGCGGCTCACTGTTGTGCAATGGAGCTCTTTGGCACAGAGGAATAAGACATATCAGGCTTTTGATACACTTGATAGTAGATAGATAGAAGTTTAGTTTTATATTAACAGTTTGTTAGCTACAGAACAACACAAGGATCAGTTTACTTTTATCCAAAATAAATTCTGAAAAATAATTTTAAACTCATTGAAATGGCCTGATTATTTTTCTCCTTTCTCCTCCTCCGTCCCTCCCTCATCTCTCTTTCTTTCTCCCTGAAGGTGTAAGCTGACCTGCAAGTGTTCCCACAAGCTTCTGTGTATGAGCTCCATCTCTTGCTGCCGGACAGTAACTCATCTCCCCTTGACACTGGATGACAAATTGCCTCCCTTCAGGCCAACAAATCAGTCTGGTTGTCAAACGCAGTCATTAGCCTATGTTACTTGTTGAATAACAGGTGTTACCTCAGTTGTCAATTGACGTCATAATGCACAACCAGTGCAACAAGAAGAAGACTTTGACCTTTGTGCTGAATGTAACAAAACATCTATTAAGCAATTGCTTTCATTTCGAAATGATTTAAGAAGAACATGTTTGGCACCTTACAGTATATATTCCAGGTCAAGTACTTCTCTGGAGACTAAGGCCGTATTCATACCAAATCATGCGTTGAAGTGAAAATACCAGTCCTCCCAATCATTTGAACGAGGGTAGTGTGTTTAGACTGCGGCGATGCTGAAAAAAATCGCAGTGGCCCTGTGATGAAAGTTGAAACAGAATCAATTTTTGGAGAAACGCAACCGGCATCAAGCTGTGGTGGGCAATAACACCAGACCAGAAGATGCCCAGGTGAAGAAGAACCTTGTTTAGCATGTAGCATTTTAGCATTGTGCTGTTCACCGAGCAACAGTGAAGATGGAAGAGAGACTGATCGATCGCCGCCGTGATGACTGTACATCAGCTGTTCAACTGTGACGTTAATCGCTGTGCAGTCGCTTGGCGTTGTGTCGCTCTTCAAGTTGGGATTGCTGGTTAGTATTTCTACTTGTGCTACAATCAGCATGGCCATGTGGTGACACTCCCACACCGCCACACAACCCTGCGCTAATCGCCACACCGCCTGATTTGGTGTGAATACAGCATAAGATTGAAGTCAACTTGGAAACCGTTGGATACTTGGAACCCCTGAGCCTAAATGCCAAAGAGAACCTTCAATTTTCAGACTTGCACAATTGAGTTTTAAGAGAGCGATCATTTGCTCCCATGTTGCACCTCTCTCCAGCCCTGCCAACTGACCACTTCGCCTTTTTCTGTGTATGTGAATAACAGAAAGGAAATTTGACGACTTAGCAAGATTGGGCCACTAAATAACAGCATTGCGAGATCAGTGAAGGAGGGTGTGCCCGGCGCTCACAGAGGTGAAGTCAGGGAGGGGAGGAATGTTGGCCGCAGATGAAAGCAGGAGTGCAGGCCGGGATGTGTAGTAACTCTCCACACATCAGCCTATTGGTATAATAAGCCGGATCCTAGAGGCAGGAGAAGAGAAATGAGGAAGAAACATGCCAAAACATCTCTCACTCTGCCCTGTGTGTGTGTGTGTGTGTGTGCGTGCGTGCGCTCCTCCTCCTGTCTGTCTTTCTCTCTCTGTCTACAGTATGTTCAAATTATTATTTTTTCCACTTGGCATGATAAAAATGATGCTGTCAAAGCTACATAGCGTAATATTGATGGGAGTAGTTGACATTCATTGATTCATTCATTCATCACATTCAATTCAGTCAACTTTATTGGCACAACTGTATTAAAAATAGAAAATTCAATCAGCATTTTTGAAACTAAAATCTCATCTGTCTCTTTTTCTCTCCGTGTGTGTGTGAGAGAGACTCTCCTGCTGAGCCTTACTGACAGGAGAGCCTTCAAAGAGTCCTGTCAAAACCGAGCTTAGTGACTAAAGAGGGACCCGCAGGCCTCAGGGCCCAGTCTGAAAACCTACCTTTTACCTCCAGCTGGTAGGGCGAAATCCTTCAGGAGCACCGGCAGTGGTAGAGGAAGTATTCAGAATCTCTAGTCAAGTAAAAGTACCAATACAGCACATTGAAAATACTTCATTACAAGTAAAAGTCCTGCATTCAAAACCTTACTCAACAGAAGTATTATCAGTAAATGTACTTACAGAAAAATGGCTGCTGTCACTGATATATTATTACATATAACATTATTAGATTGTGATGCATTAAAGTGTAAGCAGCATGTTACTGTTGTAGCTGTCGAAGTGGAGCTGGTTTTAACCTTTTAATATGTAGTTAGATTTAGTCCAGTCATTTCCAACCTGGGGGTCGGGACCCCCTCTGAAGGTCACAATATAAACCTGAGATGACTAAGGAAGAAAAAAAAACATAATTTTGTGCACAAATTTGCATTTTTTTTTTTTTTTACTTTTCTCTTATCTTTGCTATTTGTTTAATATTGGATACTTTTACTTCTTTGGTCAAACTGCTAACAACTCATAGACCTCGGAAATGTGGCAACGGGCCCCAACCAGACACCTTTTTTTGGGGTAAAACGACAAAAAGAGCTTGAAACATACTGGTTTAATCTTTAAAAATGTGCAGAAGCTTATCACATGTTTTTAAGTCAAATCTTAAATAAAAAGTAAAAAGCAATATCTCCCTCTGAAATGTAGTGCAGTAGAAGTATAAAGCAGCATACAATGGAAATACTTAGTACAAGTACCTCAAAATTGCCCTTAAGTACAGTACAGTAGGCCGACTTGAATATTTGTAGCTACTTTCCACAACGGAGCACCAGTATTCCCACAACAACGGTCCGAGTCCATGATGGGACCTTGTGTGCTTTTCAGACATTTAGGAGTCAGATTGCATCTTGTGTTTATTGCAGCGTTGTGATGTAATGACGCGTTCCAAATGCGTCGCTGGTTTCATGTTGATATATGTTGCTGAAACTAAAGGGAATTTGGTATAACAAAGGGCTGCATACAGCCTCGGCTACACAGAATGAAGACTCGATTATAAAGTTGCTGTTATTCTCAGTTACGCTCAGCAATATCGCGCCACATGTGGCCTTCATACACCGCAGTAATAAATCCCATTAATACACTTAAACAGCACTTTGTGTTGGGGTTTTTTTGTGCACCTTTATCCTACATCATTGTATCTGATAAGGCTGAGGTTTTTCAGTTTCATTTGAAAGCAGACCCACAGTCCGGGATTTCCACCGCATGATGAGCATAATGACCTTGTGACTCTGCCGGAATCACAAGTTTGGAGTTTCTCTAGAAGGACGGTGTTTGTTGTAATTGTCCCTCGTGTGGGACAGCAGGCGGTGCCTTCAGTGAGTGTGTGTAAAATCAGGTTGATCTCGACTTAGGTTTCCAGAAAGAGTCTTATCCCTTCAGCTTCATGTTGAGCCAATAAATGGAAAAGAAAAATAAATAAAACAATATGATGGGCTTTTTTTTTTTTTTATTGTTTTGGGTTTTTTGGGGTGGTGGTGGATTCTTGTGGATCAGTGTTAATAAAAAATAATTTGGATAATAAGGCCTGCGGCCTTTCAACAGCAGCTCATGAAGATGATTTGGTCTGATCCGCCTTATTTTGCTTTTGGCAGGCAGGAAGAATTATTTTGGAGAGCCGCTGCGTTTCATGAGCCAACCTGCCGTCGCCCCTTTTTTTTCATGAAATCATGCACAGCATTGGTGAATAGTTGCTTTTAAATAAATATAGTTTACTATCTGCTAATCACACATGATGGCGAAAATGATATATATTTGTATTTCATTTTACGTGGGAAACGATTATAGTCAGAAATTTTAACTTATTTAAAGTTCGCCTATAGACCTTTTTATTTTTTTTGTATGATGATGTAGGATCAAGTGAATCAAAGGCCACAAGCGGTCTTTACCTTCTCAAATGTTAGCTGAAGTTTTATGGTAATTTATCATAGTAACAAATAGTCATATACCTAACCTTTTAGCAGTTCAGACCTTATTATACGGTCCTGTTGGTTGGGTTGTTTATTTATTTCTCTTTTTATTTATTTATTTAGTCAGTCAGTTACTGCATTTCAATAAACTGGCGGCCTTGAATTGTAATTGGGCAATTGTTCACATGAAAGGAATCGGTGCCGGTAGACTTTTTGTCCAGAATTTCGCACTTGCTGAGTTACATTTTAATGGTTAAAGTGGCTTTCCGCTTAAGACTTATTTTAAAAGTCGGCATTAAGGCCTATTGTCAGCCAAAACCCGAGAGGAGCCGGTCCACCGCCGGTGCTGATCGTGATTTGTGTGACACAGCGAAGCGTGGCAGCCAATGAGCGCGCTGTGTGTGCCAAGTGGAGGCAGAGAATGGTGCGTGCAGACGCACAGTGCGCTCTGCAGAGGAGGAACACACTCCACTTCTGTCTGCTGCCGAGCGCCTCTTTGCAACACGGGAGGAAACACGCTCCGGACTGGTTGTTTTGGACGGATAGAAGAAGGAAAATATCCCGATCCGAAGGATATTAAATCATTTTTACGGCCTCTTTCTCGGGAGTTCCTGTTTTTTTTGCCGAGTGCCGTCTTCGCCGCGCTTTGGCCTGTCATGAGTCCTGTCAGCCTCAATGGTATTAAACTCTGAGCGTTATTATGGAGCCTTCAGCTGGGATGTAGCGGAGAGCAAACCCACCTAAACCCGCTTCATACTTTCCATTCAACAGGATTATAGTGACATTTATCGAAGGTAAATTACATTTTAAAAGACTGATGCTGGTTTGTGGAAAGTGAAACACTTCTCTGAAAGTCTACTGACTTTTTTAACATTGATGGTGGGTTGCCTTATGATGACCCCACTCTGGAGGTCATAGCTCACGCTTCTTCTTTCCCACCACATCACTGCCCCTTACCCCAATGATGACTATGAGCTCTATATCGGACACTTTAGTCCCGCCTGATCCGTCCAAATCGGCCTTTTTGGAGTTCGGCGGCCACGGCTACCCCGGACACCAGCAGCCCTCCCCCGGCCTGTCCCACAACCATTACCCGGTCCACGGACTGCACGCCGTCGGGCCCTCGCAGCACGACGGGCCCTTCTCCTCCGGGGCATCCTCGTACGGTCGCCCGCTGGGATACCCGCCCTATCACAGCCCCGTGAGCGCGCACCACCCTGGGGCCTACCTGCCCTATCAGCATGGGGGTCACGGCGGCGCGCTTGGACACACCAGACTGGAGGATGCGGGTAGGTTTGCACAAAACATTTGGACAGAAAATCTATGGAATATTCTGCTTTGCGCTCTTCCTCTGCCCTTGTTACCAATATCTCCTAACTCCCAAATATTTCCCATGTGGAATCTTAGCACATGGGCCAAACAGTCACATTGAACGCCTTTTCAGGGGGTGTTGAGATGGAATTGAAATATCTCAATCAAAGTAAACAAAGAGATTAAAAGAAAACGGCAGCTCTTAGCCGCTCAGAACCCTTTTGTTTAACTGGCTCATGTCATATTTGATTTGTAGACTACTGGGCCCACCCGTGCTAAAAATATATCTTTTTTTATTATTGATGATGTGTGTCGCCTTGAAGACCAATGTGACGGCCCAAGTCAAAGTGATCTTATTACAGAGGACATTAAATGCAACAATAAATCGGGGGGGGGGGGGGGGTGTTATTCTTTACAGATGTCTTCTTTGGACCCATTAAAACAGCTACTTGAAGTGGGTCAATAGTCTTAAAAACATGAAAATAAACCACAGTGGAGCACAATAATTGGATCCACACACAGTTCGGCCACAGCGTCATGTTTGGTGTACTTTAGTGTTGGACGGGAGATGAGTGTGAGGCCTGCACAGACTGTGTGACTCGCCACAAGAAGCAGCCGACACCGGGCCTGTGGTGTCCCGCATCGGCCCGGGAGCTGCCCGCTCTCCAAACCCAAACCCTCAACCCATCATCTCCCGAAATACATCCACCCGATCCCCGCTGCCTGCGCTCCCCCGTACAGACAGACAGAGATGCGTGTAGTAATAATAATATTAATAATAATAATAGTAATAATGTGTCTACTCCCACTTTCAAAGCTGACAAGATTACCAAAAATAATTAATTGAATTCGATTAAAACAATATGTTAATCGAACCAAAAATATTTCCTGATTTAAACTTTTTTTTTCAAAATAAAAAACACACATTACTTTAAAAAAAAATGTTTTTGGTTGTCATATTTATAAAAACCTTTACCAACAAGGTCCACTGCGAGGGAACATTTATGACTTTATCAAATTCACTGCAGAGAACTTCAAGTATACACAGTAGCTGCTATTTGATAGCTGGTGTTTAAAAAAAAAAAAAAAAAAGTAACATTGCTTCAATGCAATGGGCCAATTAAAACATCAAATTCCCCAGTCTAATATAAGGATATGATGACAGGTTATCGCAAGCATTTGTGGCAAGAGCAGAAATACAGATTGCACTGACAAAAACTAAAATAAAAGATTTTAAATTGATCCTTCATTGCAGCAGATATTGTGAAGAAGAGCAAACTGCAGGCTGAAGTGGCTGTTCAACCATCATATGTGTCACATTCATTGTTAGCAGATGTAGAGTCTGATCATGTACTACTACCACTAATAATAGTAATAATAATAATAATAATAATAATAATACAGGTCTGTCTATACACATTCAGTTAAAGAAATATTACTGCAGGCAAACACACCTTGGTTTTGCTGTCAGTACCCTCACTTTTTCTTTCTTTCTTTCTTTCACATGCACTATATCTTTTTTTTTTTTCAAACTCAGCTATAAGTCTGACTTGTCATTTTGTCAATTTAACATAAAGCTGCCAGGAGGCCAAAATACAAAAACAATTACAACGGCGCCTATAAAAACCCCCAGTACAAATCTTTAGTGATATACACTCAAAGTATTATTATGGAACAATTCAAGGCTGTTAAAAAATATCGTTTCACTATTTATACTCACAAATACAGTAGAAAAATGAAAGAAATAAAACTATAATACAGTCTATTTATATGTAAAGTGATTTTATCCCAACTCGGTTTTTTTTTGTTCCTTTTTTATTGAAATTCTATGTACACCATTGTAAATTGCTGAACATGTTAATAATTAAAAGATTGATTTAATTTAAATGTTTTTAATAATTTTATCTAATTATCATAATTACAATTATGGTCTACAGACATATATGAGACAGCGTGTGAGAGCAACACATCAGCACTCTCTATACGACATATAAATAAAGTGATGTTACTGTATATAAAACACGCTCAGTGTGTTCACTGATGAATTGACACTGTTTCTTTCACCATTACAGTTCATGAAATTTCCCAATCTTATGCAAATTGCTTATAAAGATGATTTTGAAGTGATGGCATGTTTCAGAAGTCCGCTACAGAAAATGGCACATTACTTCTGTCAGCTGTAAAAAACGGTTAAATACAGTGGATTTTCATATTCTCTGCATCTGTGACTGGCGTTGACAGGACTTTACATGCAGGACTACCCCTCCCAGGTCTCTTATTGGAGTTTTATAACAGTTTGTTCATATGAGGTCAAACAGGGATAACATACTGTACATGTGGGGAAACAAAATGAATACATATTTGTTCAGACATAGCTCATATAACATAAAAACATGAAATATTTCCTTATTTGGGTGGACTAACAATGCCTTATGGTTGTCACCTTCATCAAATGTGCATGTTTGTAGCAAAGCAAAGCGTTAACACTTCAGTACACTTCTACATATTGTTTCAGTCGGGTTAGATGAAAAGAAAAATATATATATATATATATATTAAAACTATTATTCATATTTTTACATATAGAGCAGATAAAGTAAAGCTAATGTCAACTAAACAAAAGGCTTAAAACCCTCTTTTCATTTCAAATGTGACCGTCTCAAAGTGCCCTTTGCTTTTCTCATTGTTGTGCAACACAATCTGAACATCTTGGGGGGCCTTGGCTTGTCCACAGCTGTTCTCTTCTGCCACTGCAGGCTATAAGCTCATGTCATAACAAAGATCAGTGTGGGCGAACATACACAGTTGTATAGTTTTGTATATGAAAAAAAGAAGAAGAAGAAGAAAAGCCCTCTTGGTTGAGCTGCATGTAAACCAAACTGCTTTGGAGAGGACAAAGAGGATTTATCTTTTTACCTGCATTACACATCATACTATATTACATAATACTGAATTGTACTCTGGTATTTTTTTCCTTGAGCTCATAGCAGTCTGGACTCCTTCTCACAGAATTTATAATTATTTTCTATCACATAGTATTACAAATGGAAAAGCCTTATATTTTCGCAACATCATTACAAATCTTTAACGTCTATTTTTTTATATTTTGTGGTGACATTTTAGATGGTTAGGGTTAGGTGCACTGTGATAAAATGGTTGAGCCCATATATGGTCGCATACATACTGTACAAACATATTGGACAAAAACAACATCTTATTATTTAACCACATACGTACACATTATTCCCGTGAAATAAGGCTGTTTACGCGTATCAACTTCCATCATGCTATAACAGAGGCCACGTGTATATTGTATAAAAACAGACCTGCTCCCTGACTTTCTGTTATTACCTTTATATCTGCATAAAGCTACTATTTTACTTTCTGTAGCACGTTTGTGGGATAGAAGTGCTGACCAAAAAGCCACCACACGCTTTCCTTTAAAAAAGCTAAAATATGTGACCGTCAGTCAAAAAAATATATGAAAAGCAGGACTGTAGTGTTTTTCTCGTACGAATTTCTATCTTCCATAACAATTTGAAGGGGTTCGGTGTCTAGTTGGTGAACGTTTAAGATGAAACACTGCGACTGATCTCGCGATCTTTTGTAGGAAGGTGCCTGTAAGGCCAAACTTCTGTGCCCGCTGAAATCCCCGTGTTGATATTTATCTTGGGAAAATTCTGCTCCCCTCCCTCCTCTTCTCCAGAGCACGAGAAGCCCACAGCGGTGATAGAGAACGGGGAGGTGAGGCTGAACGGGAAGGGGAAGAAGATCAGGAAGCCTCGGACCATTTACTCCAGCCTGCAGCTCCAGGCACTCAACCAGCGCTTCCAGCAAACCCAGTACCTCGCCCTGCCCGAGAGGGCCGACCTGGCGGCCAAGCTGGGCCTGACGCAGACCCAGGTACTGTGAGGGATAACACACACACACACACACACACACACACGCACACACAGAAATGGACACAAAATAAGCCAACGTGGGCTGTCTACTCTTTCACATACAGAATTAATACACCCTCCAACAATAACTTCTTTTTTTGAAATTTCAAGATCATGCATGCAAATAAAAAAAGGAATTTTCTTATGAACACAAGCGCAAAAGGACTGAAAAATAAGGACTATTTTACACTATTAGAGGAATTTTAAAAAATCTGTGGTGACAGGAGTCAGAAACATTTCTAATATGAGGGCGTATGTGCGTCACCTTAAACAGCATGAGAAAAATGGTTTTAAGTTTTCGGGCTCAAAAATCATTGCTATGGAACTTATATAATACAAAAGAATGTAGCTACTGCACTCGGATAATCCTTAGGAAATAAAAGAGAAATACAAATAAAATCTGTTCTTTTAGTTTTCGTGTCCATTTGAACTAGTTTATTTATAATCTTCACATTGGGCATTCACAGTCCGTAGCTTAGGTATTAAATGAATCTTTGTTTTGCAAGGTGTCTTTCTGTCCATCTACTGTTACAGTAATATTTAGCCTATATCAAAATCAATATAATAAATTAATTCACTGTTTCATAATTTTAAATATGGAATTTAAAGGAACATGAACCACACCAATCACATTAATTTCACCAGTCAAAAGCTGAGATAGCAGCTACCGAGATCTGCTAAGCTAGGTACCTTTAGCAGGAGTTTCGCTTGTTTCTTTCTAAATCACGATTTCACTAATCTTCTGCCTCATTTATCTAATTAAATGGAGTAAAAAATTTAATTACCAAGATGTCTGTTCATAGAAAAATATCAGTTACAGATAACAGCAAGAGAAAAATAAATACGTAAATTTAGTTTTAGCTTTAGTTGGGCTAGCCGTGGCTATGTCAACAGCTAGCTTTCATTTGATATAGCTCTGTTTCTTTAGCAGTTTGGCTCGGTTTTTAGCTCTGTTTAGTAGTGACTGCAAATTTACAAAGCTGTTTTCACAGAAATTCTAAATTTTTTTGGCAGCATAATTTCTCATATAGAGAAACAGATGTCACATACAGGTCTTAACTTAATTTTGACCAAATAAGTAAGCTAGTTACTGCGTCTTGGCTTTGTAGGGCAGTGTATGTAAATCACCAGCACATTAATTCTATGACATTATTAACAATTTAGTCTCTCACTAAAAAGATAAAAAATTGTTTTTTGCGCTGGGGAGCACCAGGTCAAATTTAGTTTAAGAAACTTGGGAGTATTTTCTTCATCAGTAAAACCTATTCTAAGTGTATACCCTATTCAAAGTGGCTTACTATGTAACTGTTATTTAGAGCAGTTGTCATCCTGGCTGCGATTATAATCATTGTTCTTCATGAAGCGATAGCAGGAAAGAGGAGAAGGCGGCACATGTAGCAGCATCACTGGGAAATAAAGGGGTTTGTGACACATGTAGGCTTATTTTTAAAAGTCATATAATGCTCTGTGTAGCATTAACAAAGATACATTACACATGTTGAAAAGGTGAAAAATGAAGGTTTGAGTATTGAGCAGGTGTCCCATTGGGGAAGGGAGGATTGTTTCGGAATACCTCATTTGAAATACGATACATGCATGTGTGTGTTGTGAGTATACATAAGCAGCTGATGTCATCAGATGAACTGTCCTAATCCTGTATGAATTAACCACTGCAGCTATGTTTACACTGGGAGTAAGAGATGAGCCGTTCATTTGCCTTTGCCTTTTGTAGATGGAAAGTGTTCTTGAATGTGGTCTGCTGCAAGTCATACTCACATGCATGATTACCAAAGAAGCAAATAGTTTTTTGTTTTTTACCTTTCTCTCTCTGTATATTTTGAGGTGTTTTGGATCAGGGGAAGTGGGCTGATTGTATTGTAGTCTTTACAGAATGTCAGAGTTCGACTGATACGAGAGCACAATTAAAGGATATCTCTGGTTGTAGTTTGAGGAATGCAGACACATTTTTGTGGGCTTGGGATAAAGAATGTGGATGCTTTTTTTTAACCGGATGCTTCTTTTCTGTGAATGCTGGCCCAGTTTTGTGTTTCCCTTTTCGGAGAGAAGGCAAAACGTCAATTTTAGGTGTAGCTACAAAGGGGTTTCCCAAAGGAATTCATTCATATTGGGTGATTTCTTGGAGTCCTGTTGTTACCATGAGGTTGCAAGGCAGCCAGCAGAGACTCAGGAAGCCACTGCTCCTGGCCAAGAAATAATCCAGCACATAACCTCTGATAAAAACACAACCTGTTTCTTTTATACCTTGGCAACAAGATTTAACATGTTAATTTAATGAGATTTAGAGCTGCTTGTAGGTGGGTATTGCTAGCTTTGGACAGAGCCAGGCTGTTTCCCCCTGTTTCCAGTCTTTATGCTAAGCTAAGGTAACCAGCTGCTGGCTCTAGCGTTATATTTACCGTACGGACATGAGAGTGGTATCAATCTTCTTAGCAAACTCTGGGCAAGAAAGCAAATAAGCGTATTTCTCAAAATATTTATTTCCATTGCTCTGTCAATTGGTTTTATTGGTTCAGTTAAAATTGCACCAACCAAACTAATGCTGAGATCCACTGAGGCAAAATTGTCTCACAGCCCAGCACTGTTCCTGTGGGCTTGGTAAGCTGTGATGGGTGTTTGGTACAGACAGTTTGAGTTGTAATTCATTTTCTCTTCCAAACGTCACCTGACCGCTCTTGTTTGTTGTCCCATTGGCAAATGCTAGCGATGTTGCTAACTGTACTTTTCCTTTAACCATCCGATAGTCGCGATGCACAGATATTGTAAAAATATGATCAATGATCAATCAATGTTCTGTCTGGCGGTAGGGTTGGTGTAGGAAGCTAACGGCAAGAGAGTCTAACCTGTAGTCTGAATTCAGTTTTAGAAAAAACAAAACGTATTGTTGCACACCAATTCCGTGCAAAAGTTAATTTGTTTTTCTCAGGAACAGTTCTAATTTTCAGTTTTCAGTTTAGCTATTCATTTAATGATGAATCCAGACCGAGTGCATTAGAGTTCATATAAACATTATTGTTGCAAATATGGATATTTGTGGGGAAAAAACATTTAACATGTAACACAATGTTGTGTTTTGCAGGCTTGTTTTCTCTCTTATGGTGGTGACATCGTAAACAGATGGAGACACAGAACAACTTGTATTGAACCACGCATTCATGTTGCTCTCAGTTAGCTGTAATTAGCCTGGTGTGCTATGTAACTATACAAGCACATACAGTATATACTGTGCACCTACACACATTCCTCACATGCATGGGTGCACTTTAGTCTGCACAGACTCACACACCCATGCATCTACTCAAACATATGTATCTTGTGTGTGCATTTTCATACACATACAGATGGAAACATAAACACACACGCATTTGAAGATAGTGATCATACACCAAATCTCTGTCCCGCCTTCATGCCATTAGGCCGGCAGCCAACCACTGACCACTTTCCATCTAAATCTCTAATGTTCCCAGACGCAGCTGAGAAATGGCACGTAGCACAGTTCTAGCATTTTTCCTTGAAACTCTCACTCTCTCTATCTCACACAAACACACACTCACGCTGCCCTTACAGCTTAAACCATCCACCAAATGGAAGCCTTTTATTTCTGAAAACCCTAACAGGACACCACTGATCAACCTTTTTGCCCAGTATTCAAAAATATGCAGACGCACGCTGCAAGTTTTGGTTTAATACGTCATGTTCGCACACATACTGCACACACACACACACACACACTCAGTGGCACCTGGCCTGCCTCTCAGCCACCCTCCTTTGCTAATGTCGGTGTCATTAGTCGTGCTCTCAGGGAAGCTGTCAGCTCCATGTTGCTGCTGGAATATGAAACCAACAATTACAGCAGAAATCCTCTCACTGAGGCTGCATTAACTTAACGTGCTGTTGATTGACTCCTGAGCTCATAAGCTACGCTCCACATACTCACTTTAGATTTTCATCCGTGAGCTATACCACTGGTGGCTGTAATTTTTATTACATTAGTCTATAGATTGTTCTAAAGAGGGCCTTAAAATTTGGTCTTAAGCATGGCTGTAACAACAGCTAAGTACTTCAGATTTCAGATAGGTTTTTCTTTTTCGATATTAGTAGAGTTTACTCAATATTGAAATTAGAGAACTTGGAGAAAGCGTTTAAAGTGCAACTACAAGTTAATTTCTGAATAACAGCATTATTTGGTGTAATTATGATGGTATAGCATATTTATTGAGTGCTAGTTTAATTTTATGTATTTGCCACCATCCACAGTAACTTATAACAGGCTGTGATTGACGTCAGCCGATACACTGGAACAATAGAGATCAAATTAAATGTCAAGTTTCTGCATGACTTGTTGGGTGTGAAAGGTGCCTTTATGATTATCAGACAAAGGGATAATTTTTTCCACATATTTAGAGTCAATTAGACCAGTCTCAAATTAGATTTTTTATAGAATCTCAAATATCTTCCATAAACCACTTCAACCATCTTCATAAATACCCATAAAATCCCAGGGTAATAATTCCCAGGACTGTCAGTGTGAAGGAGAAAACAATTTTAGCGCCAAGAGTGTTTTCTCTTCTTTCCCTTGCTCTTTTATCTTTCTCTCCTCTGTTGCCGTCCAGAGCCTTTTCTCCGTGCAGCACCAGTCCTTTGGGCGTTCGTTTTTTCCTTTACGGCGCAGTTAAAACCTGTTTGAGACAAAAGTATCCTTACACTGACTGTGTGTAATTATTTATGATTCATTTGTTCCTGCTAAGCTGACAGGTTGCCCAAGAGGCATATTCGTGTAATTTGATGCTCAATTTGCAAGCACACTGGAAACAGATAACATGCCAATTATATCAACAACAACACAACGGAATCATCTTTAACCACAGAAAAATGATTGAAGTGACATTCAGCTCACTATTCTGAGATATTCTAGTAGTATCATGTCTGTCCTATTCACACAAATACAACATTGTCTTATTATGGGGCTGCTGCATTATGTGTTTAAAGGAATTAATACACTTTTTATAATTTGGACATTATCATTTCATGAACCAGAGCATCAGTGTTGAACTCATTGAATTATATCCTGCAAGCATTCCATTTAACACTCGTTGTTGTACCCTGAACCCTGTTATAAACCTATAGGGACTAACCTAATGTGTCTATATGAATCGGTGCATTGCAATAATCTCATCATACTGTATGTGATGGTATTGTAAGCTCCTGTGGTATCACCATACTATTCCTGTAATGTTCCTACAGGGGCAGTGTCTGCGGTAGTTAATGGTACAGTGACGTTGTAGTGCTGCTTATTAATGCTAAATCAACTCCTCAAGAAGTGATATTTTTGGGCAGCAGAGGATATGTTTTTTCACATTGTAGCCTACATTAGACGTCTTGGAAAAGCTGTGTGGATCGACATTAAATCTATTATTAACTCTTTCCCTTTCCTTGTCTTTCAGGTGAAAATATGGTTCCAAAACAAACGATCCAAATACAAGAAGATCATGAAGAACGGGCCCTGTGGACCTGAGGGAGACCACCTCGCCCCCCCACCGCCGTCCTCCTCTTCTCCGTGCTCCCTGTGGGACATCAGCATGGCCGCCAAAGGCGTGCCGGTGCACTCTGGAGGATACATGAACAATTTTGCTCACTGGTACCCCGGACACCAGCAGGACTCCATGCCGAGGACTCAGATGATGTGACAGACAGGAGGATGCAACATTTCCAGGACAAATTATGGATTTATACCAGCAAGCTGACTGGAGCTGTTAGGGACACGGACATTGTTAAGAGTCTGAGCCACGCTGGAGGCAAAAATAATATAAGTGACAGAGATCAATTGCCGTGAACAGATATTGTGGCTTAGTTCCTTTAGGCAAGGGGAATGAAATCAGATAAAAAATATAAAATTATCAAGTACAGACAGCTACTAAGATCATTAAAAAATGTATACAAAATATTAGAATTTACTTAATAGTCATGATGACCTATTTTATTTCACAAAATATGGTCATCAGGACTGTAATCATAGAAATGGGGTAGACCTGGCTACACATTAGCACCATCGCAACAGCATTATAAATACCATTATAAATTATAAATAAACCCATTAACTGCTAATGAGCTTCCAACTATCTGTCAGCTGATGTAAGCTAAAGTTCTCGCAAAAAAAAAAAAAAAAAAAAAATCACTTGTAACATTGGTTAGCTGTGCATTTGCATCTGTGATGTCCGGCACATCGTGATTAGACATCAAAAAACTTTATAGCAGCAAGAGTTTGCATAGCCTAGCGGACCTTCCAAATTCAAATAAGCTATGCTAGTCTATAGCTGTGTAAGGCTAGTTAAGCAGTCTGTTTTGCAATGTCCTTCCACAAAAACAATGCTTTTATTTGTTATGTTTTTGCTGTTCATTTTGCCAGTTAGCTAATTTGAATTAAAGTTGAGACTGTGCTATTTGGTCACAAGTCACAATTACAGGATAATGGAAAATGCCAAAATATAGCTTTACAGCAGCAGCAGATTAGAGTAAGAAAGTCAACGAAAAGATTCAGTAATGTCCTTTACACAGCAATATCTATCCAAAGTTTGTTTACGTTAGCTAACAGCCACCATAAGCTACTGGTCATCCTGTCCTATGTAAGGCTGGAGCGACAACCCCTGACCATACTGAATGGAGCAAGGGTTTGTTTAATTGCTTATGAATTGAACTTTTCATTTGTAAGAGGAAGAATGTGTTATTTCTTCCTTCAAAAGTGAACATAGTCTCACTTTAGTACAGTTATTTCTGCCTCCAGAGGAGCTCTGCCTGTCAAGACATTTTAGATAAAGCTGCGACTCAAAACTAATGCCAGCCCTGCAACTCTGTTTATGGACATTTCAGGTTTTTTCTGTCTTTTCAGTGGGTTATGGTGGGGCAGGTACACGTGTACAAAAATATAAAATAAATAAGGGGGTTCTTCAGGGCTTCTTCGTAGTTGTTCTTTATGGAACTGTACAGGTTCAAAGAGCCCTCTGGTTTGCTAACTTTAAAATAACCCAGATCAGATTAAAGATAAGATTCTTTTGATTCTGACCATTGAGTGTATTTTATAAATTCTGACAGGGTGTAACACGATAAAGGTTCTGTATAGCATATAGACCTTTTATTGAGCCATTATGAAATGGTTGATTATAGTACCAGTTCTGATTAGGTATATAAGCAAGCAGCCATTTTATGTTACTTATAATCTCCTTTTTTAAGAGTATATGGGAAATAGGCACTGAACGGAATTTAAATAATTGGGAATATCACTCCAGCTAGTCATCGTTCATTGTCCAGAAAGTGGATTTTAGTTGGTTTGGAGGCTTTGGTGGTAAATAATGGGCTGTTAGATGCAGGGACTTTCCCATGGGTTTAATTAATTACAGTTCAACACTTCTGATTGTGAACAACACTTTACCATTATTTTCTTTTTATGCTCCGATGGATTTTAGTGATGGTTGCTGCTGTCACTTTAAATGTTTCATCCCAACACTTTGTTTTTTCTGCTCCCCTCTTGTGACCTTGTGAAGTGGGAGACTCCTCATGAACTTCAGTTTCCTGGAGACTCCTGGAGTTTACAGTTATATTATAAGCCATGGTCTGTTGACTGGAACTTATTCAACAACCTCTTAAAATACTGAATTAAAATTTTGCCGACAATATATTGGCTATAGGCCGGGATACACTATGTTATTTGAAATAAATCAAACCCAGTGATCATTGCCACCCTATTGGACTTTGTTTATTTAACTTACATCCAACAATGGAAATAATTTGTTTTTGCACCTTTAACAGATAATATCAAATTGAGGCTTCGGTAATGTATTGCTAAAATAACATATTCCTTCTTGGTGTTAAGGTCTCTGTGTGCCCCAGAGGCCTGGAGCCATTTTCTCTAAAATCGTAAATCAGAAGAAGCGGGTCACGTCTTTCGCCCAGGCAAACATCTGGAAAAGCAAAAAGAGTCAAACATCGTCAATGATTTTATAAAATGACCACGTCAATTATAGGTAATTTAGGACACAGCTTGTTAAATAAAGCTTTCACTCTGACGCTGTAATTATCAGTAATTGTCAGTCAAGGGAATATCCTTCTGCCTCGGGCCCTAAAGGAAAAGGTTAGGAAGTAGTGGATTACATCAAACTGGATTATTGAGAGCTAATCCTTTCACAACAAATTGATCTGTTGAATGAATATTACAAAAATGCATTCATACATTAGTGTATTATGCTGCTGGTGGTTAGGTCTGGGGTTTAAGTTTAACACTCCTTTTGGAGATTATGTAACAGAGCAGGAAGTTCATTTTCTTGTGTGTGTTTTTTTTTCAAGGACAAAAAAGGAAAGTAGTAGAATATTTTCCATTACTGTGTTAGAATAATCCAGCGGTCAGGTTAGTGTTTTGTGGAGATGGACTGAAAGGACAAAAGAAAACTCTGGCCAAATGACCTTCAGGTGCGGTTTAATGTGAGAACAAAAGGCCATGGTGATATGAGGTGTGTGTGGAGGAGAATGTGTGTACATTTGTGTTTTAAAAGTTGTTTTTTTTTCCTGGCAGAGAGACGCATTGTTGCACTGTCACGCTATGGGTTGAAAAGTCTGTTGCGCTTATGATCACACCCAGAAGTGTGAAGTCGTGTAGCACGATAGTGTCATGCTCATACATCACAGTGGAAACATTACTATCATTGTATTATCATCTCTGAGTTTAGAGCTAATGTAACACATGTTGATGGAATTAGTACAGCTGGCAAAAAGAAGATGAAAAGATGGGGCTCATAAAAAATAATGAACTGTATAGGTGGTCTGTGTACAACTTCTATCATGGCTAAACATAATGTTATTTAAACTTGGTAAAATCTAACTTCAGTCTTCTTGAGATCCAGACAAAACAAATGCTAGCATCACTGTGATATTGTTTCTTAGCATGATCTCTAAATGCTTCCAGTGGTCCATTGTATCAGTCCTGGGCAGTGGTGGAAGAAGTATTCCGATCCTTTACATAAGTAAAAGTAGCAATACTACACTGTGAAAATACTCCACTACAATAAAAAGACCTGCATTCAGAACCTTCCTTAAGTATGTAGTTCTCATCATGCAGTAAAATACTCCCTGTCAGTGTTTTACTATTATATAGGATGTTTTTGGATTAATGTGTATGTTGCATTTTACTGCTCTAGGACTTACACTCATTTTAGCTATTTTATATACTGGGTAGTTTAATCTACAGCAACGCATCATATTCTATATGATCATCATATGTTTGTAGCATCGCTGTCCTGTGAGAACCACGTATCTCTAAAAAGTCCAGAAAAACAGCCCTGTTTTCAGCTTTTTGACAATTTTCCAGCTGGGTTAATCAAAGGATTTAAATACTTTATTTAGCTTAAGAACTAGGAGAATTATCTCAAAGGAATCCTTCAGTTGATCATAAAAATTCAAAATCAGCAAATTTGGAGAGACATGGTTTTCACTGGACATGAAGGGTATGAAGAATTGTAATCCTGTAAAGTGACAACTAAAGCTGTCAGACAAATGTAGTGGAGTATGAAGTACAATATTGGGCTGCGAGATGTAGTGGAGTAGAAGCATAGAGTTGCATAAAATGGAAATACTCAAGTAAAGTACAAGTACCTTGAATTTGTACTTAAGCACAGTCATTGAGTAACATTCCACCGTTGGTCCTGGGACCCACTTCATCTGTAGCACTAGCATCCTTCAGCATCTGCTTACAGGTAGCACATCGCGGTGACCCTCCACCCTCCTCAGTCAACACCGTTTAACCACGGAATCCATCCCCTGGACTTTACGCCTGTGCATTCACAGTACGCGAGCACACTTAGCACTGCATGTGAAATCTCCTCAGAAATAAGGAAACATCTCTTACAATGTAAAGTGGCCTATTTAATGCATTCCATGTCCTCACGTGAAGCATATTACAGTTAACATTGAAATGTTTTACAGATTTTTATGAAACGTTTGAAAGTAACCCATCTGCAATAATCTAGTCCTCACTTTTCTAAGTAGTTTTAGTCATGAGGTATTATTCTTAATTACTAGTTACTATAACTAGTGCATTTTAAACCATGCCCCTCACTCTGCAAGCGGCCAATCGTGTGACACACAGTGTTAACTGTTACCATAAGGGAGTCATATGCTATTTCAAATGCACCAGTGGAGTTAAAATCAATCTGATCATTTAAAGTCACAAATGGTGATGAGATTGTATGACTAATTTCCAGTAAACTGAGAGGATTTACATATTATTTATAACGTAAGTGTATGTTAATAAATGCCTGATTACACAGTACAACATAGTTGTAAATTTATATAATCATATGCCTTCAGTAGTTTTAAACACATGTATAAATAACATTTAAGAAATGCTTTATTGGACACAGTAAAATTGTTATAAGCCAATACATAAACACCTTATAATCATTATTAATTGTAAACATTTTTTAAGCCCCCTAGCTTTAATCTAGATATTCACATTCAAGAACAATTCAAACTGTAATCAAGCACGTGTATCCATCCTTACTGTCAGGATACTTGTCAGGAGTGTGCAATTAGACACTTTCTACAATACATGCTGGTTCTTTTTGCTGCACATACAGAACGCTATGCATTATGGCTGGAAACATCCACTGATTAATACTCATTAATGTTGTATAAGGATACAGATTATTACCCACCTAAAGTAAAGTGAAAGTAAGATTTATTCATGTTAATGATGCTCACAGAATATCAGTAACTGACAAGACATTTCTTAGCAATAGCAGGGATGAGCATTGTAAAATTGAACGATGCAGCTGTTCATTTTTTTAACACCTTTCGTAATATAAACAGTGGCCGTGTCACTAACACACAATATCTAATATAATACTGACAGAGGATAGCTGTCATAAACTTTAGAAAGATCCTGACCTGAACACATTACAGCAGGTTTATAACTATTTATAAATGTGTTTAAAACTACTGAAGATGTATAACTATAAATGATACAGTATTGTACCATGCCAAGAATTAATTAGTGTTAAATACACCAGTTATGAATGCCTCATAGAAGCACTTGTTAGCAAAGTCATTAATAAACACTTATCCTTATATCTGTTTATATAGTGCTAAATAAATGCTAAATGGGGTTGAGGTGTTATGTGTACCTGAACATGAACTGGCTTCATGTCAGGAAAAGATTTGGGTGTGACAGTGAAGCACTTCATACACCGTTGGCCTTGCATGGGAAACTTTCTTCCTCTTCCTCTTAAATCTAGTGGAGACAGTTGACTGCAGTCTTTTTAAAGGGAAACACATGTTGGGGAACCTGAACATTTTGCCATAATGTCAGTGGACCATGGAAATACAGACGACATCACTTATTTACATTTCTAGCAAACCCTCGGTCTTTGAGGAAGCATAATGTAGGTGTTGGGTGAAATGACGAATCATTTACATGTTGAAAAAGCTGTTTGGTAAAACAATGTTAGAGGAAATCATAGTTTTGGACATTCTTTTTGGTTCTTCTGTCCATATAATTTAAATTTTACAGATCTTTTCTTATTCTCTTTTCTTTCTGAGGATCAAACATCTCTTTCAAAAAGCCAGACAGTGGAATTTTCAGAAGGCCCCGACGTATTTAATCTGCTACTTGGAGCAGCATCCTGTTGCCTCTGGCGAAGTTCACACCGTAGAGTTTTATGGAATGCTTTGCTTCACAGACTTCAGACACGTCGTGTTGTCCTAATGAACTGATGGAAGCCCGTTGGGGGGTTGGGGGAACATGGCAACGCAACACTGTCTGCTGAAAAAAGGAAGACAACAACAAAAAATAGAAAGTAAAGGGCCTCACACGCTCACAACTGCCTACAGAGAAGTGGTGGAGACTTTTAAAGCAGCACTGTAAAAAGCCCTTCACTGATACAGTTCATACTACCTACATTTAAAATGTAGATAAATAAATAAATGATCACACCTAATTGAAAAGTAAAAAGATTTCAACAACTCATTATTTCCTGAAGTTAAATTGTGTTTTTTTAAAACTTTGTAATAAGCTGAGTTCACAAAACTTCATGAAAGCCTTAAATCAAAGGTTCCCATGACAACCCACCCTTCACAAACAGAGACTGGTTTTGCTGGCAGTGCAGTTTCTTTGTTGGGGTCAGTTGTACATGGACTCTCCCAGGAATTATACTCTAAATTACATAAAAGACGTAAATACTCTTTTGCAGTGTTTTAATCCACGTTGTAGAGGAAACGCCGCAGCGTGAGCTGCAGGCTAGTCAGAGGTAAAGCAGACCCAGACATGTGAACAAGGTTAATGTCGGCAGAGAGTGAACATGTCCATAAGGGCAGTTAATGGAGAGTAATACCACCTGTTTGAGGACTTATTGCAACCTGCAAAAGGTAAATACATGTGTGTATTTTTAATACTGTACCAAATCGATGCAGTTTGTAAAAGTTCTGATACTAATCGCGATAAACGTGTTATCGTTAACGTTAGCATAGCTCTCAGTGAGGTAGCAGTCCACATTACTGTGTATTGGTAGTGTGTTTGGTGTTGTTAGCTAAGAACGTTAAAACTAGCTTGGTGTGATATAGTATAAGAGCTTTTGGTTGATTCAAGTGACTGAGGAGACGGAGATTTGTACTCATTCGACAGAGAGGACCAGGAAACTCTCCTTGGACCCTGTGAGGAGTAGATGTCTCCCGCCTGCTGACGTTACAGCTTCGTTCTGAACTGTAGCCGCCATCAGAGCACCGTGTTGGACTGTCACAACATCCCCCTCCCTCCCTTAATTCTCTCCCGCCAAATTTCATTTAACACATTTAATTGAGTTTTTTTTTTAAAAAAGCTTGAAGTTCAAAATTCATTGATCACATTTATTGAAGATATCTAGTTTCAGGAGCAGGACCACACCTCAATTGCGCCACTTCCGACATTGCTTAAGTACATTCCTCCCCTTCCTCTTCTCCGTAGGGTCCTGAGGGGGGTCCGTCGTGCCTGGGTGCTACTGCGGATTCCCCACCAAAGTTTCTCCACAACGCAGTCAGCAAACGGAAGAACACAAGCAAATTCCAAGCCTGACACACCAGTTATTTCCCTAAGAAACAGTTTGAACGTATCTTGTTGATGGTGTGGTCCTTGCAAGTGAAACTGAAAAAAAAGTGCTTCAGGTCCAAAATCCATTAAAAACTTCCCCCTACCCCCACAAACTGTTTGATGAACACGTCATTTGATTCAGGCAAAAATGACCCCCGATCCATCAGACCAAAAACAGACAGTCCTTGCAGGTAAAGGAACCGTCATCGTCAATGACCCTGTTATCTTCTCCACAGGACTCATGAAACCACCGCTGAAAGATTACACATGTCCCCTGCTTTTTTAGGGTCCTCTGTGTCCCCATAATGCTGCAAGCAAACCACACATGACTCGTCCTTCTTGGCTTTTTGGGTCTTTGGGTTTGGCTAGCAAAAAACACCTAGCAAAATCCAGCTAGTCCATGAACATTTTTGTGGTTGATTAGGGTTCGGCACATAGCATACAGGGCATACAGAACATACAGAGCCAGTCACACAGACATATATTTGTGCTTTCATCACAAAATGTGACAGGGTATAGTTATAACAATCGTGGTCTACTTGTGTGACTTATAGGGAACAGCAGAGAGTAATATGCATGGGGACCTTAAAAAGCTGAATGAGCAGCAGCATCGAGCAGTGCAGTGCTGACTGGACTTGATAATGTGGCTTATTTTTGTTCAAGTTCATGATTTAATAGACTGTATATAAATTAGACACTGAGCTGCACTTTAATATTGTCATGAATGTCTTTTCAAAGGGTTTGTCATTTTGGAAACTGTGACTCCTATCAACTTTCTTGGGACACTCAGTACATGTTGGTGCTGTGTAGTATCTGTATGTAAAGCTTGGTTAAGTATGTTCCAGAATGAGTGTTGCGTAAGCTGTGAAGGCTTTAAAGTAAACTGTATTTTCTAACTAAATGGATAAACTGAAATTTTATAGAGGCTAAGTATTTTGGATACTGATATTAAACACATTGCAGAGTCAAACTGTAAATTTTGTCTCAGAAATTGTTCACCTCTGATTTAGTTTACTATGTTAACATGTTTAAGTTTGAACCATGTTTAAATTTGCTCTGCTGTGTTACAGGAAGTTAGTGAAACAAGAAATAGTTAATATATTTGGTCATTAAATAGAAGTGATTGACTGTTAACGTTTGATATATGTTTTTCAATTACATTTTATTTGTTAAAATGTGAATTGTGTTAATGCTAACTAATTCTTTAATGCAGATGCAACACACACAAAAAGGAGAGTTGGTAAAAATGTTAAAAATGTACTATTACTAACAAATTCTTTTCAGCAATTCTCTTAAATTTGACTCAGTTTGACAGTAATGTCAGCTCTGTTCACAGAGCCAGTATAGAGATTAGTAATTATTATACCGACCATTAACTCTCTGGCATGTCAGAATTGTATTAAAGATCGCCTCCAGACATATAAATGACTCTGCTTTGAATAAGTACTCGTCTCATATGTTTTATCATGAAAAAAATCAATAAACTCCTGACATATTCTTAAAATTATATCTACTCTTTCTCCCTCAATGAAAAATATGGAATCTATAAATGTGCAAAAAAGTTGCTAGATGCAAGGAGTCTCCTGCTTCACTAGAACTGTAAGTTGCATGCTGGCCCCTGATTGGCTTCCAAACTAGGTGATGTGACGAAGTCCTTCTTGTACATCCACGTGTTAAACTTACACTTGAGGTGAGCGTGAAAAGTGTCAAACTCTGCACAGCCACCATTCTGCACAGTGAAGCTCAAACATCCAACAATAAGTAAACACATTGTTGATTGGAGGGGGACTTTAAAACAGACTTTAAGGCACAATCTCTCACCCGAAAGTAAACAAAAAAGTAGCTCCAACAACACAAAACACGAGACTGAAACTTTCTGTAAAATTATTATTACAGATAACATTCAAAGTACAAAGAAAAAGAAATCAAATTAAAGCGTGCAAACCTGACAGTGGATTATAGAAGCACACATAAAATCTGCCTGACCTCCATCCAATTGGAAATGTTATTCTCTGGTAACTGCCACAACGATAAACTCTCTACACTATTTGATCATTTGCATCAAATCCGAATCCAGTTAACTGGCTCTTTTTTTCCAAGCCATTTTAACTTCATTTAATCTACTCAATTTATTTGATACAGTGTAATGGTTAAGCTGGAAAGCCTGTGATAAAATAAAAACACGAGAAAGACTAGAATATTTAAAATGTGACAATTGCATTATGTCCATTAAAAGCATTTTGACTACTTAATTTACACTTGGCAGAACCCTGCTGCTCCACTACCTTTTTAATCGTGCAGCTTCTCACCCTTTTTCTTTCGTGTTTTGCTCTCTGTCTCTGTGTGTAGTGTTGTGTGTTGGAATTCAGCAGGACGCTCACTATATCTCGACTGGTCAAGTCTTTACCACTTAGGTGAGGGTTTGCTCATTTGCTCCCTAACCAGTGTGTGTGTCCGAATGTGGACACGTGGTGAGTCCTGGTAAAACTTCCATTGTTTTATATTCACGGTTTTATATTATGAAATGTTTATTGTGTCACTTCCTGCCTCTTCTCTATTTCCAGAGGCACGTCGGAAGAGCACCAAGATTTAAAAACGCTGTAATCCAGAGTAGCTGCTTTCCTGTGTTCTTCATGCCACTGAGAGCCTGTATTTGTGCACATATAACCTGGAAAGATGAGCGCATTAGCCTGCCAGCTCAGCCCACAGCAAGGATCAATATTGTTAGTTCACAGTGCCGGCCCAAATCAGTTCTATTATTCTGTTATATTCCAAACATTGATCTTTAATAAAGACCACATAGACTGTGTTGGATTGTTTTTAAAAATACAGACTGATACACTATCCATCCATCACAAATAGCATGTATTAAGGTTTTCTCACAGTCTGTTTTTACCACTACATCCCAGTGTGTGAAGTGTTTAGAATAGAATAGGGGATAAAGCACAACCCTGTGACGCTCCTGTACTAGTTATTCTGGGAGCTAATACAGGGTAAAATGGAGGCTTTATAATACCACATAGAATGCAATTAAATACCTTTTTCACGATCATATTGGCAAAGTATGATGTAAAACCAGTAGGAACAATATGGCCTTGAATTATTATTATATCACATTTTTCAGTACTTCCCAATTTCTAATGACATTAATTAAATTAACGCGACCTAGACCCAGATGAGGGGCAGAAAATGGATGAATGTATTAACCAATTAAAAATAAATTACTTTAAGTTTTTGCTAAAACGGACACCTGCACTTGCTATGAGATGAGGAGTAGTAACAGTGTTTGCTACAGATTTGATGGTGCTGACTGAAACTCCACCAAAAAAAAGGATTGAACAGCCTCCTGCAGCCCAATCCACTATCGCAAGAATCCCACTTTTAGTTTATAGGTGTGTAACATCTCCCGACAGCCTGCCTATAGCAGGGAAGAGAAAATATTTAAGACCTTTGGGGGGAAAAAAGCCTCCCAAGACCTTTTTTGGTCAATGCTTTTTAAGACCTGCAGATACCCTGTGATAGCACAGAGTTTAATGTGCAAAGATATGAGCTTGTTCAAGATGTTCATAAATAGTGTTTATTATAAGCAGCTATCCTCCATGCTTTCTAATATGAAAACTTCAAAGGCTCAAGGTGAGAGGAGACAGCAGGAATAAGATTTTGACTCGTGAGCGTTTCACTGTAGACAAGGATAGGATAAGTACATAACATTACTGTTTATGTAGAAAAATAAACACCAAGCATGTGGAAGACGAAGAGGAAACGGAGGGGCAAAACTCAAGAGCTTGCGTGAGGACAAAAATGTAAAAACTATAAAACTGAGGACTTCACAACTTGCTACTGGGCAGATGACAGCATGTGACCCCCTACAGAGTAGAAAGCCGAGAGAGAGAGAGAGATTCCTAGAATGAGACATGTTGAGAGAGCGAGAGAGACGTTGGGAAAAAAACACATTAATTAAAACAACTCATAAACAGTAGGGGTCACTTTATATTTGCTTGTTAAACTTGACCCATGCTGTGCGAAAACACATACACGCTTAGTTTTTAAGTGTAACTGAGATACTGCAGAGCTTTGTGTGTGTGTGTAGGTGTGCATGCACATGTGGGGGTTGGTGTAATGCACCATGCATCAGAGTGAGACCGATATATTTGGCTGATATTGGTTGTCACGTTGTCCACTGTCAATATTTGTATTTCATTTTATGTTTATTTTAGCAACAGAACATAGAGTTTGGCGTCTAGACTCCGAGCTCATCACTCCCCGCAGATATGTTTCCATAGAGATATTGGGGAGTGATGAGCAAATATCTTAAACCCCCTAGCTGGAGCCTGCAGGTGGATGCTGGGGTGGTGGTGGGGCTGAAAGAACAGGCAGCAGTACTGATGCAGGGCAGCAGTGGCACTGACAGGCAGAGGGAGAGTTGGGAAGTTTTTGCAGCTTAAATAGATTAAGAGGGTGTGTTTGGTAGATGGTTGTGGAGAGTGAGGCATGTCATGTGTGTATAGCTGTGCAGCTCGAGTTGACTGCCTGAACTAGCTCGCAGACGTCGCTCCATGTATGATAAGTGAATGCATTGCTTGCTGATTTCTTTGTGAAAATTCAATACAAATATTTGAATTATAATTTAAAAAAAACCTTTGAGGCTGGATCAGGCTACATGATTCCAGCCTGATAATGTCATGGGACAGAAGAGATCAAAAATGGGCATCGGCTCATTTTATCCCACGTAGTGCGTCATAGTGAAAGACAGGCGACTCGGCATACGTCCAAGATGACGATTTTGATTTCTCTCACCTAATTTGACCCTCAAAAATGTCCACAATGGATAGTGTCCATGGCATACACACTGCATTCTGTATTTTACAGATGCAAAATTAACAATCTTGCAACACTACACCTGTCAGCAATTGATGCAAAGTGATTAGAAAAAAGTTATAAATTATTTTTTGTGTGATTTCTAAGCACATTTACTGACATGTATTGTGTGTATGTTATCGCTGGAAAAAGTAAGTTGTGCTTATTGTAGCTGTTTGTGACATCTGCGTTTACTGAGTTTACTGAGTGAGAAAGAGGGGTGCGATTTTTGATGCAAACTGTATCGACTGGGTGCAAAGGGTTCAGTTTCATTTTCTGTGAAATGTGTCCCCAAGGTGTCCCTGTCACTGAATTGGTGTGGTGTGTTTTTGTAGTTTTTGAGTGCCACATAAAGGTCTACAAACTGCTTCAGATTATTTCCCATAATTTGACGTTTCATATTGGCACCATACATCCCCTAGTGGCATTCCTCTGTAAAAACAAACAAAAAAAAATACAGGTGTCGGCTTTAGTATCGGCTTTCAAAAGCACATATCAGTCCAAGCGCAGTGTGCAGATCATGGCTGGAGGCAGGGAAAGGAAAGTAACGTCAGCTCCAAATCTTTCATGACACTGTTATAAACTTTCCTTCCGCTGCTGAGTTTTCCTCTCCGCTCAGCTCGCAGCAGCTTATGTCATCACCTCGTCTCACCCTCTTCAGTCTGCCTGTGAATGCCAAAGAGCAGAAATGTAAAACTGTCACCTCAGCTCACCTTCCGAACACGACATGCAGCTTTTCATGGTGATACAAATGATCAGGCATTCATATGGTCCACATGCTTGTGCAGAAGGTGATGAAACACTCCAGACAGGTCCTAAGATTTACAGAATTCATAACCATGAAAAATAGAGAATCATAAATGCACCAGGCATGTTCGTCTTTGGAATCAAATTGGTGTTAGTTGCACAAATATATTATACTGGTTATTTGTTAAAACCATAACCTGTTAGCCAGAAACCCACAATAGCTTTGGTGAAAACCATTTTTCTTGCGGAGTACCAGTCACAGGTTGCTACAAGTCCCTGTTCGCCCTCTCTGTCTGTCTCCCTGTGATGTTCAGATACATTCCTCTCTGACACCTGGAAGCTGAGGGCTCAGCACAGGAAGGTAAGAGCCTAAACAAACATGGAAGGTGTCCTAGGGGATCTGCGGTTTGGGGTCCACACCCTGCACACTTGTGGGTTCAGGTGAACATGATACGATAATGTGGATGTTTGCCCTTCCCTACTGTAAGTCACATTTTTTTTCTACACTACACTTTTAAACAAAATGTTTGATGGCCTGTATTATTTTACAGTCCTGTTTATGGAGAAAAGCCCCCCACACACCTGGGAGATGATTTTGTATAAAGCAATACACTAGGGCTTACTTTATATTCCAAATTTGAACTACTGTAAGAACCCACAGGAAACAATACTAAGAGTCTATAGCCAGAGTCTATAACCATGCAAACATGCTCACAGTGACAATGCTAACATGCTGATTTTAAGCAGGTATAATGTTTGTACCATGTTCACCATCTTTGTTTAGCACAAAGATGGGGGGGGTGAATGTGTGTAGCAGATGTCACAGCAATCTTTCCAATTTAACAGTTGTCAAGACATTTCAGTAAAGGCCAAAAGGGTCCCTGGTGGTGGTGCTAGAGGAAAAGTTAAGGGATCGCCAAAGTAAGTAGTATTCATTCTCTGGCAACCATGAATGTCTTAGGGTTCACAGGGACAATCCGATAACTGGTGATCGGATTGTAGTAGTGGGACCCAAACGCAGACATACTCAGAGGTGGAAGTGGTAAACAAGGTTTTATTGATCTTGGTACGAGTGGAGACGGGTGCATGAAACCAGAGAAGTCCAAAACACAAAACATGAATAGATCAGAGATCAGCAAACAAAAAGGCGTCATATATGGAGTGTGAGTTAAGTCCAGTAACAGGTGATCCAGGAACAAAGTACAAGATAAACGGAACTAGAAAAACATAACAAAACACTTAACTCTCTAGGCACGAGAACAGAGACAAACTAACAGTGACAGCGGCGTCTCAAACAATGACCTGACAAAGCACAAAGCCAAGAGTCAGGCATAAGTAGAGGAAGACTAACGAAGGAAACAGAACCAGGTGAGTAACGAGACACAGGTGAACATAATCGAGGGTAGAGGCAAGAGAACAAGAGCTCACAGGAAACAAAGACCAAGACCCTTTAAAACAAGACCGGAACATAACCACACAAAACCAAGACCAAACAAAGATCATAATCATAAAGTCGAGACAAGAAAACATGAAACTATCATGAACATAAAGCCAGACTTTAAATGCCAGATCAAAACATAAATCAATACCAAACCATGATCAAACTTAAATACTAACTCCGAGCTGACCACAGGCCAGGGATTCTCAACCTTTTAAAACTTAAGGCCCACTTCTGATTGTTAAAACATTTTCGAGGACACCTTCCCAAATAAATGAGAAAAAAAAACATGACATCCCGGGTGTTTTGTGTTTAAGTGTCTCTGGAGCGTCGATGGTTTTAGTGCCTCATTTGACAGGACTTCAC
>LKNJ01003147.1:0-70274 GCA_002120245.1 Maccullochella peelii | reverse complement strand
TGAAGCGCTGTGAATACTTTCCGGATGCACTGTACACACACACACACACACAAACTGAAATCCAAAAACACAGGGTGAAGTAATTTATAGACATCCGGATATGTTAAAAGCAAGATAACACTGTGCTATTTTATGGTCCCCGGCTGTAAACACATCCACGTAAGAGTACCAATGCAACTTTGATAACAGCACAGCCAAGTATTGTTATCAAAGCCAACATAATAAAATTCAGCCAAGAACAAGAAGTGATGAACACATGCACAGTGTGCAAATATGTGTATATATACTGTATATATATATAATATATAATATCATTTTTTCTATGCTGATCTTCTCATACAGGTTGAGTCTAGAATCTGGATTAGAAAATAATTTGAAAATAAACACTAATATTTTGATTTACTATTTTTTACTGATTGACCGGTCATTACAAACTCATGCCTGTGCACCCAAACATTGTTCAAACTTGTGGCTGAATTTTTTTCTTAAAGGAGGGATTTAAGGAAACTGAATGTTTATAAGGCGTGGGGTTTATAAGGAAGTAGAGAAGAACTCCATGATATACCCAATCACACCAATCAAGCTTTTCCCCTTTTTTTGCCCTCAGAAAGTTGACATAACACTTTAGATACCAATCGTTTCAGTACAATATACTGTATGTAATACAATGATATATAAAAGGGAAGCAATAAGGTTGATAACCATACAGTTCAAAGGGCTGTTTCATCACCAAGCTTCCAAAGTGTGTGATTCAGTCTAATGAATATTTGAGCCTGAGCAGTCTTCATAAGTTGCTAATTAAAGTGAAGGACGTCCCACCTTAGTGGCGGCTTTTATTAAATCAAGACAATCACATCAACTGTGCATCTCTCTTCCAAAGCATATTCATTGGAGATCAAACACAAGCCCACTCTCTATAAAAAATGAGAATTCATGGCTTGAGCTCAGCCGAGTGTGGTTTGTTATTTGGCTGTACTTAATGGTAAAACTGAAAAGACCTAATGTTCTTCTCTGTGCTGTACCTTGTGCTGTCTGTTTACTTTAAACTTGATGAGCCTCTCTGTTGTTGCACAGGCAGGGATAATGAGAGAGCCACTCCTGAAGAATCAAAGGGAGAAGGTGTGATTGATGGTGCTGTCTGACAGAGTGAACCACATTATTTCATCAGACATTCCCTCAATCAGTAACAGCGTGAGTTTCCTCAGAACTGCATGTACACATAACATGACAGCTGCTCACAGAGCTCACACAGCACAACCTCATGTCCAGTGCACTACAGGCCGTCTGAAAAACACCCCTTAAAAGAATAGTTCGACATTTTGGGAAATACGCTTCTTTCCTTTCTTGCTGAGAGTTGGATGAAAACATTGACGCCACTCTCATGTCTGTCCATTAAATACGAAGCGTCAGCAAGCAACCAGTTAGCATAAAGACTGAAAAATCCACCTACCAGAACCTCTAAAGCTCACTAATTTACATGTTGTATCTCATTTTAATATGTAGCCTACAAAAAGAAAACACATTGTGGCTTTACAGTGGGGTTATGTGCCATACTCTTGACCCTTTGCAACCTCAGGGTTAAGACAAGGAAGTTACTGCCCCAAGAAATAGTCCGGCACATAACCCCCTGCCAGGCTAGCTGTTTCTCCTTGTTTCCAGTCTTTATGCTAAACTAAGCTAACCGTATATAGATATGAGAGGGGAATCAATCCTCTCATCTAACTCATACTAAGCTTACCGGTATTTCCCCAAATGTTGAACTATTCTTTAAGATTTTGTTAATAATAATTTATATTTTGTGGAAGGGAAGTGTGTTTACATTATATGACCCAATAAATCTTTGTATCGTTAATTGATCCTTTCTTTTTTCCATTGTGTGGCCAACAGTTTTGATAATTCATTGTTAGTACGAACTTACTGTGTCAGTATTTTCTGTCACAATATAGAATATTTATTTTTGAATAATAGTTTTTTACTGCTATTTTTGCATCCCTGTTGAATTTGTACCGTTGACAACATTTCAATAGAAAAAGGGATCCTGTTATATAATGTTAGCTCAAATGCTTTAATGTAAAGGTGTTGCCCAAAAATTAGGGAAAAAACTGTGGTTCAATTATATAAATTCACCTAGATAATACTGCTTAAAAGCAGCATCAACATTTTGAAGCCTCACCTCAGAGTCCTCAGCCTGACATAAAGCAGAAAGTCACAGTCACATAATAATTATTCATGGAACAAACGCTGTCTCAACAACTTGAAAGCGAATTAAAGTCATATCAGTGTTAGAGCTACTCTCCACCAATTAGCTGCATATATTTTTTTTCTTTCTTATTTTAGATATATACCAGGAATCATTCATCCTCCTCAGAGAAGATCTGAAATGAAAACTTAATTTCATGTCAACAGGAAAGTAATGTGATACTGAAACTGAATTGCAGCTGATCCATTTTGTGATACTGGTGTTTGGTGTTTGAAGGGGATTTTTTACAGAGAATAAATAGATTTCCCCTGTTTTGTTTTTTTCTGTTGTGGTGTTAGATGGGAAGCACTGGATTGGTGGTTGCGTTGTTAACTAGACGTGACAAATAATCAGTCTGGCCTATTGTACTGAAAACAGCTGGACTGACAGGTGCAGAGCAGGAACACTGTCTGACATCCCTCATGCCCCAAATAAGCTGCTGCTGTTGAGATCAGAGGGTGCAAACTGTGGTTGGAGTTAAAATAAAGCACTAGTTAAAACGGACACACATTTCCTCCACTCAGTGATATGATTATGAGTAATGAGTCTGCGTGTCTGTGGTCTGAGGCAGCAGTTCTCACCTCTTTGGGCCTGCAAAGTGATGTATGCATGCAACTCCTGTCACATAAACAAAGAAGATACAAAATTATATATGTTTCTAAAATGTACAGTTTCCATATGCACATTGCATGTATATTTCGTCTTAAATAAAGTGCCATCATAGAGATTTCAGATTATCGTTGCATTATGTTATCGTACTGAGGTCATGAGAGGGTCACAGGCCACAAACATTAGAGAAATTTGGCTTCCAGTGTATTAAAGGCCTTAAAAGCCTATTTTTTAAATCACCTTCTTAATATGAGCAACGGGGTCATACATGCAAACATTTTCTGCCAAAGCTCTATAAGTTTTGGTTGTGTCACATTTTTGATTTTCTGTTAGCACTGTTTTGTCTCTGCTTTTCTTGCTAATTTGAAGTGGGTGGGGAAAAGCAGATGTCACGTGCGTCAGTGCACCAATCAAGATTTAGCCAAATTTGAATCAGAATCTGATAACACAAGGTTGTTTGCTCATTTTGCCAGTCCACTGTTAATCAAATCTGATTAAACAGCATGCATACAGTACACACACACACTCTCTCTCTCTCTCTCTCCGCTGACCTCACCTGTGCAGCCACGGACACAAACAAACCCCATCTGGCGAGGTGTGCAGTCCATTAGCATACCATCGTCTCCGGCACAGACACAGGAAACTCTCTGTCATCAATACATTGTGTTCTCTCTCTGTCTTCATCCAGCATACAAAAAAGCTCATTACCATGGAGACTGTGCAGTGGTCAAATGTAGAGCAGCACACTCTGAACAGATGTACAGTTTGTTACGTACTTGGTGGTAGTTTGTTATGTGCAGTAATTGCTCAACCTTTTCGATTGGAAAACATTTCCGTTCCATGTTTGCTTCTCTTTGAGTAGTGCATAGGTCAAGCTCTTGGATGCATAGCTCTTAAAATGAATGAAGCATACAATCACCTGGATTATATTTTGTAGGATATTTGAGATTTGCAAATGGCCAGGATGGGTAGTATGAGGTGAGGACATTACTGTAGGGGTTACTTTGTATATTTACACTATTTTATCAGATTATCATATTGCCAGCTGCTCTACTGGGTCATTATTGTTGATGATGATGATAGCAGTATGAGATGGCCTTGTGATGAAGGTCTGGTGGGTAGCTGAGAAGAGTCTGATGTGGTCTAACTCTGTGGGTTCATACTGAGCTATTAATAGCAGCGAGGATGGCTGGTTAATGGGTCCAAAGGTTGACAGAGGTGAAAAAGTTTTTCTTAAAAGCATGTTGCGAATCGCGCTTAACACCAGACAGAGTGCAGAGACCTGAGAACGCTCTTCATACTATCTGGGACTCGAGGAGGATATTGTGATAAGATGCAATATATCATCTGTTGCTTCCGCATTGTGATTGATGCTGTTGCTGAACTGGAAAGAGCAAACCCAGGCAGTAATGCATCATGACAGCTGAACAAGTGCTTTCTGTAAGAGACAGTATGGAAATTATAGGAGGAGGTTCAGATAATGGTGTATTTTTCCATTTTGGTAAAAGGAGGGTACTCTAAACTTTTGAGGAGAGCAAGGGAGGACTCTTTAACTTTTTATCACCCCAGAGTTAGATTTTATTTTATTCTGAAAAAAAAAGAGTATTTACATCAAAAAGATGGATTTTTTTTGTGCGCCACAACTCATAAAGGTGCATTTTGCTGTTGTGAGGACCACTGGTGCTTCTGTACCAGGGGTGTTTATTTTCCTCATCAAAATCAACTAGAAGCTATAGGATCAATATGTCAGTCTTGAGAAACAGAATAGACAAGGATTGTAGTTTTTCGTTTTACACACGTCTCCGAACGTAATATTTTTCACTAGCCTACAGTTGCTCTTACCTTCACTTTATTCTACATCTTAACAGAAAAGCAGAACTACGGTTACATGTTAAAAGTTAAAAGTGTCAAAAAATGTTAAATGTGTGATATACAGTTCATATGAAGTGACAGCTCTTGGTTCAAAAGTGAAGAATGGCTGGGATATTTGGTAAACAGAACATATAATTTTGTTATGTTTTCAATTATTTTTGGCAATTACTAATTCCACTCCTGTTGTTCGATTTGGGTGCTATGTGAAAATTACACCATCTCAAATTCTTTGTGCACTTAGCAAAGTGGGTTGTAACAATTCAAAAGTGTAGCTAATTATTTTGAGATAGTGGGAGGATGGCAATGCATTTTTTTTTTCTAAATCACGGGGAGGGTCCTAAGAAAATATTAATCATGCTTCCCCCTTTCAATCCCAAACCTAATAGGTTGATTAGGGTTGTATGTGAGAATCATTACATTTGATTCTTGAGAAAATTAATCTTGCACACTAACAGTTATTAGGTCAGTGTTGCGCACAAGAACGGGGCACAAACACATCTGATTGCTCTGAAGAAGATGCTTAATTTCCATTACAGGCCAGAGGGAGGCAGCATTGTCTTTCAAGTCAACAACTTTTCTGACACAAAGATAATTCTCTTTAGTAAAAATAAGACTTTGAAATGAATGAAATCCTACAATCAGTAGGGCAAGTATACCTGTATCACTAAATATTCCAGTTAGAAGTTACATGACGTGCACTCTAAATTTGTTTTATTCTATCTTTGCTCTCATGCTTGTCGTTGTCTGTATGATTGCATTCGCAGTGGGGTGTATCAGTGTATACAGAGCCATCTCCATGCTTAGAGTATTTATATCCTTCCTATCCTCCCACAGCACAGGAAAATGATCTTCACTTGAAAGACCATCTGCAAATACCATCCAGGGCACCGTAATGTTCCCAATATAACTTCACTGCACAGCCAGCTGAGGGGTCTGGTCAGCGGCCTCAGTCTGAGCTGCAAGGGAAGTGACAGGCAGCCACTCTGCTCTCTGGATTGTGTTTTCTTCACATGTTTGGATGGACACCATGATGAAAGGGGACGATTCAGAGGAAGTAGAGATTGACTTGGGGGACTCCAGTGATCCTGATGAATTTGATAACGGGGAGGAACCTCACATGCTGTGGAAGGCCCCTGCTGCCCTCGAAGAAGAGGAAAACATTCACACATCTACACTGGTGGAAATCAGTGATACCAAGCCTCTGATTAATGTTAGAGACCCCCGAGGTATCAATGACTGCCTCAAGGTATTGCATTCTCACGCAGCGGCTCTATTGAATTTCTTTTTATGGACCATTTATGCATTTGTCACATGCGTGAATTAGTTGATTATAAAATCCCACTAAATCATTGGCATGTAGAACCAAGAAACTGCTTGGCTGACTGCACTACCCTCCAGCGGATACATTTTATTTTTGAGGGTGAATCAAGTCCAACAGGAACACGACTTAACGGTTCACCTCTATAGCATCAGCACCACTTTCTCTTTGTGTCTCCAGGTGACATTTGAGGATGTGATTGCTGAGCCCGTGTCAGTGCGCAGTGGGGACAGAGTATGGATCTGGAGTAATGCCCTGTTTGAGGTGTCTAGGGTTTGGATCTACAGGATAGTCACACTGCTTCTGGCCATTCCCGTGTCAATTATTTCTGGTCTCCTATTTGCCATCCTCAGCTGCCTCCATATCTGGTAGGTTTCGATCATGCCTTCCTGCACATATTAAGGGAACAACATGCAACCGCGTTTTTCTCACTTCCTGCTACACAGATAGTTTGGGTGTAATTTGAACTAAATGCTATGACCAGCATGCTAACATGCTCACATGCTCACAATGACATGACTAACATGCTGATGTTTAGCAGGTATAATGTTTACCATGTCTACCATCTTAGTTTAGTGTGTTAACATTTGCCTATTAGCACTAAACACAAAGTACAGCTGGGACTGATGGGAATGTCATTATATTTATATATTAGTCAAATTAAAGTTTTGATCTGATGATGACGAAGGGATCACCAAAGTAATTACAATTCATCTTGTGGGGAGCATGAAAGTCAGTACACAATTTTATGGTTATCCATTCAATAGTAGTCATAAGTCTTTCACTCAAACCCGCAAATGGCACTAGAGGAAAATTCAGGGGATCACCAAAGTAATTAGAATTCATCCTCTGGGGAACTTGAATGTCTGCACAAAATTTCATGGCAATTCATCTGATAGTGGTTGAGATATTAAGTTAACATCATATATTAAAATAATATTAAAGTAGTAGACCGACTGATCAACCAACAGCTATGTTGCAAGCATAGCTTAACATTTACAGTCAATAGCAATGTGTGGACAAACCACAGAGTACACTGTAAAACTTTTTCATAGATTACTTCTTCCGTAGAAAGTGGTGAAAAAGAGGAACTGAAACGTCTGGAAAGAACCAAGAAGGGTCTATATCCTGTTTTGACCAAAGTTAAGAAATGATAGTTATTAGTATAATAACTAAGTATAAAATCAATTTTGGGAAAGTGAATGACTTTCTCTCAGTTGCCTGCCCACACCGCTACAGAAGACAGATATGTAAAGATTTGAACAAATTTAACTAAAACTGGCTGCATGGCTCAATACCACTGTGTCTGAGAAAATATCTTTCTTTTTGTAATTTGGGTGATTTTCCTTGGAATTTACGTGTTTCTTTCTATGACAGGATGGTTGGTCCTTGTGTCCAGTGTATCTCTATTGGTACACGTTGGCTGCAGAGCCTATGGAGCGTTGTTCTGGGCATCATTGTGCGTCCCTTCCTCTTGAGTGCTGGGAGATGCTGCGGAGGCTTCAGCATTCACCTGGCCGAAGAATGAGACTCGCACATCCAGACTGGGATTGTTTGTTATGTGCACAAGTGCACGGGTGTTCTAGTGGACTGAGCCCAAGTGGGCGTTGATATTTGATTCTTTAATATTTAATTCAAAATAAAATGTTTATAATTACATGTTTTCCTTTGGTCAAAGGAACAGTATTTGCTGACCCTTTCTAATGATTAAGACTTGTGACATTTTCAAACAACAATTTGGACCTGATACAGTGACAAAAAGAAGGTGATGTAATGGTGTGTGAAATTGTCTTTGTTGAGACCAAAAAGATATAATAGTGGGTTACGACTCCGGATGAATTTTTTTAGTCATTTCAGCATAATTCAGCAAAATAATTTGTTGTGCAAATTGAATGTTGTATGTCATAATATGTGGGTTTGGTTTTATATTTTGTTACATTTTTATGCTGCAGTTTAGGGTTTAAGCTCAAGGAACAAAAATGTACAACTACTAGGATCAAATTTTTATTATTACTGTTATTGATTTCAATCCTAAGAATATTAAGTTCTGTAGAAAAGAAGAATCGCTTATATTAGAACTTAGAACTCTAATATATAGCTTTTATTGCCATTTCCTCCTTATATATAAAGTTTGAAATAAAATTAGCTTCCAACACAAAACATAAATATTCTGTTAAATTAAGCAAAGGGTGTGTGCGTGTGTGTACTTGATGTGATATGTCAGCAGTGCCTTCTGTATATTTGACAGTTTGAGGTAGTCATCGCTGGCAGCTGCCTGCTGGCATTCCTGGATTGGAATAACATTGAGCGGCGTTTCAGTTTGTAAACTGCCACTCCCCTCCACTGCCCTCTGTGGCTCTGACTGCAGCCACACACCCGGCCTCTCATCTTGGCCTCTCTTGCTTCATTATCTCAGCTTTAGCTTCAGCCTGCTCAATCAGTCAGAGAGCAGGCTTTCCATGGCTGAAATGAACGAGAGCCAGGAGCTGATCTTCAGGAGGGACAGCCTCACCAACAGGGACCCCAAGCAAATCAACCAGGACGTGGTCAAGGTGCAAATAATCTATATAATAATATTTTACTTTCTTATCACATGAGTGCATGAACTGAAGTATAAATTTGTGATGTAATGTTTGAGATTAATTAAGCCTTGAATGTGTGTGTGTGTGTATACAAATGCTACCTAAAACAGCCATTAACATGATGTAACTCAAACACATCAGATGTTTTGTGCTTTGGTTTATAGAGCTGCAAAATGTTTTTGTACTGTATATGTGCTTATATACTTCACTTTATGGAAAAATCTTGGGAGTAATTTTAAGATTTCTGATTGTTGATTTTGAGTAAGTTTTAAGCTTCAATTCCCTTAAATGGTTTATGTAGACAGATTAATGTTTTACACCACCCTTAAATAAAAGAAAATAAAATCATAAACAAACAGGATTTTGTTAGTGACACTCAAAGCATTGAAAAAGCATTTATATATTTTTCCAGAAACAATGTCACTTACTCAGGATAATCCACAGTCCTCAGTATGACCAGTAATGATAAATATAATTATAGTATGTACTTGATGTCTCACGGTGAGGTCTGTGTACAGCATGTGTGTAAAGCATGGCTAGATACTGCCTGGAGTAAGAGGGAAAATGTGTTTATTTGTGATGTGAACTGGCCTATATGTCCAAACAGTAAATAAATTAACCCTCTCTGTATGCTTTAGGTCAACTTTGAAGACGTGATCGCAGAGCCTGCTGACATACACAGTCTGGATTGGGTGTGGAAAGCCAGCAACGCCACCTTCACTTATTCACAGTGCTTTTTTTATCGCTGCCTGACTGCCATCTTCTTCCTCCCTTTGTCACTGCTCTGGGGCTTCCTATTTGCTTGTCTGTCATTCTGGCACATCTGGGTTGCTGTGCCCATCATTAAGAGCTGTCTGATTGGGTCCCAGTGTCTGAGTCTACCCTGCTTGCTGGTCATACGGTCCTTCCTTGACCCGCTCTTTGAGGCCCTGGGGAAGATGTACAGCGGTGTGAGAGTGCTTATGCGCAGGGAGGTATAAATACTGTACAGCTGCTTTGTTCAGGCATAAAGACCAATTTCTGGATATTTCACTGAAGGTTCATGAAACATCAGAAAAGGTGTGAGATTAATAGTTAACATAATCCCCATATGTTGAGTATAAACAGTCGGCATATTGCCTCAAATGGAAACAGAGCAGAAATAATTGTTGGAGTAATCAGTGTGGCCACAAGGGGGAACCATTATTCTAGTTTGATCCCAGATAGATTAAATGTGCTTCAATGTGCCTCAAACCTGAAGTCCAGGTACACTGATAACCCAAAAACAACCTAGAAAAGACGAGATGGCGTTGATAAAAATGACAACATGTAGACACACGAGGAGCAGTGGAAACTATTTACAAAGTGAATTTCATATTACATCATAAAAGGACAAACACTGTTTGATCTGTAGCACAGGAAAGTCTGCTGAGAGGAATGAAACTGGCCTCCTTGTTGTAAAATGCATTCCTTATTCCTTTTGCTTTGTTGATGTGTTGTTACAATGGAGATATTTGAATAAAGCCAAACCTCAAGAGTGGATATTATCTTAACCTTAATGTCATTCATGCATATCAACACTTTGATTTAACCACCCATATAACTATAAAATGCTTGTACACAAAGTAATGCTGCTTTAAAAGGGTAAACAATCATTACAGTAACTGAATTTGTGCCCATTTGCGCAGAGCAAAGATTTTTGTAATTTGCCAAACTACCTTTCCGAAAGCGCAGTTAAGAATTTTGCCTTGCTTTGTAGAAAGAACCTCCTTTTGCACTAATATAATTATTGTGATAATTATGTCTAAGGTCAAGTCAGGACAACAGCTGTCAGAACAAGACTAAGATTCAAGACTGAAGGAAGCATACGAACAGCTTTGAAAAAGCTCATGGTTGTTTATACAGAAAAACAGGATAAATCTTGAAATGCTAATGCCTACAATACAAGAGAAATATATGATTTGGTGTTTTGGAAAAAGCCTAGGGAACACATCCATAGAGATATAGCTGGTGTAAAAGCTTCACTTTACAATCACATTTTGGACACAATGCTCTTTGTTATCACAGGGTGCAGGGTATTGAGGTTAAGCTCAATTTAAAACAATGCAATGGCCACTGGAGTGCTGCTGCAGATAAATGCCCGAAATGGGGGACTTGCATGATTGCTGAATTACTCAACTACAGGAAGCTTGGATGGCTTTCATCTGGCTTTTCAATGCCCCGGTCCCCCTGTGCTGGATGTGTGCGTGAGGCTCCTCTGGCTGCTGGCGTTCTTGACGACGCACGTGGCGGAGTGGCTCTTTTGCCTGCACTGTCGATCACAGCTGCAGGAGGAGGCCGTCAAGTACTGTCTAGAGCAGCAGAAGAAGCACTGCATCAGGTCATGGAAAAGGTGACCAGCAAAGAACATGTAGATCCAGGGATTACAGCAGCTGTTGAGACTGGCCAGCAACATGGCAATGATGAAGGCCATGTCTAGGGAGAAAGACAGAAGGACATAAGCTTGATATTTTGGTGAATATGTGTATTCTTACAAAAACAGAGTTATCCCAAGTTAAAAAAATGGATTTATCTAATATTATTCCTCTCTGCCATAGGGTTCCATTGTTATCAAAACATTTTAAAGACTCCCCAATCGTTATACTGGGTGACATGTTTCTTCATTACTATGAGCATTAGCACTGTAGTTTATTTTGAGTCAATCCCACAGTCACTAACGCAGCAAATCCATGACAGAAAATTTTCCCCAACAAATACACAATTTCTTCCTGAGTAAAATTTGCTAAAGAAAACTTTAAAAATTAAATTATATATTTGTGATCCATTTTTAAAGATTTCAGACTTCAGATAGGGACCAATGGGGTTAGGGCTTTGTGCCACAGGCAGAGTAGAGAAGTCAGAGCATTGAGATGTGGACTAAAGCGTTTTTGCTTTTGGTCATTTCATGGGATTAGTTGACAAGGACATAATATCGCCAGCCTCATCCTTTTAAAAAAAAAACCAAAAAAAAAAAAAACCTTGTCTATGCCTCTCACCCACTGCATGCTCAACAACTATTGGATGGATTGCCTTGAAATGTGGTACAGACATTCATGGTCCCCCTGAAGATGAATTGTAATAACTTTGATCCCTTGACTTTTCATCTAGCGCCATCATCAGGTCAAAATTTCAGTTTGTCAAATACTTGTCCAGTAGTTTATGAGCAAATACTCTTACAACTAATGACATTCCCATCAGCCTCAGCAGCACTTTGTGTTTAGTGCCAATTAGCACACATTACCTTGCCAACAGGTCGCAAGCATGGCTGTAGACACTACATTTCTTCAAGTTAAATTCAAGGTAAAATGTCATAAACCACACACACACACACACACACACACAGATTGCGTCACATTAAAAACAGGTTTGGACTCTCCAATTCTTTTCTACTTTATAAATTTAAGTCCCTGTTAAAAAGGCAGCTGCGCTTATATTACACATAATTTATAGAGAAATATATGAACTGACATGCTGAAGCATTTCAGACAACCCTAAAAACATATGGGAGTACAGCTGAAAAAAATATGAAAGGTTGATGGATGCCACACAAATAGGAATTTAAGTAGCTTGACACAAGCATGATAAATGGCTTCAATTAGAAGATGCTGTCCTGGATGTAAAAAAATATACCTTATTGTCTTATTCATTCAATTGATTAAATTTCCAGTCCTTAGAAGTACAGAGCACATTGAAGAAGCATGCCATTAGAACAGTGGAAAGTGGACGACTTCCAAGTTGGTTTTTTTTCCTAATCCTTAATGGGGTGAGAGAGATTTAGTGTGCATAGTCTTCTTTCCTCAAGTGAAAATGCTGACCTGTTTGGTTCATGGTGCTCTGACTCTCTATAATCCTTTGCTTTAATGTGAGAGGTGTGCTGTGAGCAGTGTCAACCAAATGGCCCGTCAAAATTATGAGACGTGTTCAACAGATAAGTCAAACGCCCTGCCTCAGATTATTTGGTGGGTCTGTGGGGAGCGAAGTTCTCTTAAAATGAAATACCACAAAATAACAGCTTTCAAGCTTTTTCCTTTTTGCCCTAGTACAGTTTACTTTGACTAACAGTACATTCACCACTATCTAGTGCTGCCAGAAGTGAAAGAAAAACATGAATCTTGGCTGCTTTTCTGTCATATCATGATGTACAGCTCTTCTGATTGATGTTGGAAAAATGGAAAGAGGGTGATGTTTGAAATCAAAAGGAGGACAGTGATGATATTGCCGTCACTTATTTGATTAAAAACACAGACTCGATCTATAACCATTATTCTGAGGGTAAAAAGTTAGACAAACATTGCATGAGTGCACAGTCAGCTTCTCTTTCACAATCAGCGGACCCTTCCTGGAAGAGACTGGTCGTTTTCACACTTCGATTGAACGGCCTTCAGCAACAAGACACTCACTTACATGGAGTCTTACCCGAGCGGCGTTACTTCGAAGAGAATGCAATAAGTCAGTAAAGATGAGCAGAAACTCAGTGAAACTTGAATTATCTTTACTTCCACACCTGGATTTGGACAGAAGCTTTACTTTGAAAAGTTACCTTTGAAATTAACATGAATTGTATCCATAACGGTCGATTTACATTTTCAATCTCAAAGTCAACCTTTCATGAAACTGCTCCAAATCCTAAAAACAGTGATTTTTTTTTTTTTCAGATGAACTGAAAGATTTTGTTTTCCTTTATCAGTAGAGAATATTCTCCTTCTTAAGCTGAATAAAAATTAAAAAAACCCACTGGGTTATCTAAAAACATGCATTTCCAAAAAGCTGAAAACAGACCTATATTTCTAGTTTTGGAGAAACATGGTCTTCACAGGACAGCTATAAGGAGTTCATTATTTCATAGTTTAGTATTTCTATATCAGAATGAATGTGAAACAAAAATAAAATCATTTCCACAATGATGCAATGTCAGTCATGGCTTTAAAATGCTTTGCAAAATACCAAAGTCATAAATAATGTTTATAATGCTAAATGGTAATAATAGCCTCAATCCAAATAATATGGGGGGGGGCACTATTAGCCTACAACAACATACACATTTAGATCTTTAGTGAACAGTGCATGCATTCTTGGCTTTAATGTGTTTATTTTTCTAATGTTGTGCAAAACTGCTTGGAAGAAGACAAAAACAGGAAGATGATTAGCTTGGCTAAGTGGCCTATTTAAGATATATCTAAATCTCTGGATGCTCTGAATGAACACTCGTGCAAGATAACACCACTTGAAAGGTTGCGGAGCACGTGCCCCCCTGCTCTTGTCCCCTTTAATGGCAAACTCAAAAGATATGAGGGGCATATCTGAACAAACTACGCAGTTATATGGAAATGATATAAACCGCCACTAGGAACAGAGACAGAAACTCTTTGATGTCCTGGTACATTTACTCTCCCACTGACTTTGCCTGAACTGATTTCCACTGTAAATGACACTCCCATTCATCTGTGTTCACTCTGGGGAAGTCTGAAGCTAAACACCATTGTGTTGCCTTGGAAGTGAAGTGGATTGCTTATGCATTCCCACAGATAATTTGTGAGGTGGAAGAATGACCTTTGTATGTACGAGACACTTAGTGCTGAAATGCTATTTAAGAAAAACTTTTTTTTCATCATAGGTTTTATGGGCAATAAATTCACCAATATAAATCTTGGGCAAACATGACACTCTTCTCATTGTGTCACTGAGCACTTGACACAACAAAACAAGGGAAATATCTTCGTAAATCAATAAATATATGAGGCAAATCGCTGCTTCTGGTGAAAGCACCAGAGATTTATATCAGGGTTATAATTCAAACTGCATAAACAAATATATAAATTAACTCTCAGTGTGCCTTTACCTTCTCTTGGTGCAGCAGGATCCCATGCAGACCACATCTGGACAAAGAAGAAGGGAGTCCAGCACACAATGTAGGCAAGGACCACTACAAATGTCATTTTCACTGTGCGGATCTTTGCTTTTGAAATGAGCCTCACGCTGCTCACACGAGAGAGGGGATAGGCGCCTTTGGAGGGCCTTGAAGTGAGAGCCAGGAAGTGCTCCCTTCTCGTTTTTAAATTGAAATTCTGCCATATTTTAAAACATATCAAGCCATAGCAGATGCTTAAAATTGCCACTGGAAAAATGTAAATGCTGAGACTCATCCATGTGATGTATGCTTTGGCACCCCATGGCTGTACAAAGTCCCCCCAGCAGTCATACACACCGTTCCCGACCTCCTTCAAAGAAAATATGTACGCTTGAGGAGTGCTGAATATCAGGCTGAGCATCCAAGAGGCGATCACACAGAAGCGATCCTTTCTCTTGTGCACGGAGCGAAGTGGCTGGCAGATTGCTAAGCACCTGTCGATGGACATCAGGACAAGCATGTAGGTAGATGCAAACATCCCCACGACCTGGAGGTATTTGACCAGCCTGCACAGCAAATCCGGCCCGTAGAAGCGAAAAGTGATATCCCAAATGAGTTGCGGTAAGACCTGAAAGATTGCAACGACGAGGTCTGCGATGCTCAGGTGCTTCATGAAGTAATACATCCGAGACTGGCTGTGCTTGGTGGCGTGGATAGCCCACAGGACGCACAGGTTGCCGGTCAGAGCGAGCAGCAGCACCAGGACCAGGACGGTAACTTCCACTTTGGCCACTTCTTCATTTCGTTTCAAAGGATTGACTGTGGTGTTTCCTAAATGGCTCCCATTTCCACGACTTGAGTTGCTCCAGGAAACATTCTGCCCCCAACTATTCTGCTCGCGTAAAAGGTCCTCCATCGTGCGTAAAAGCGCCAATTGGCGCAGCCAGCGGTCACATCACAAGATAGATTCAGGACCGCTAGTCGCTGTATGATAGTGTTGCTGCCCCGCACAATTTACTGCCAGCTCACTCCTTTAAAGTTGGTCTTGTGAGTTGCCCTCTGGTTAAATTACTGTATAATCCAAAAGCCAGCACTCCCGTCTGCAGAGAAACAGAATGTTAGAAACAAAAAAACACTTATTGAAAACTTAGATTCTTTGCACACCCATCTCAAGACTTTGAACTATTACAACTTCAAAAACAAATTATTTGACCACATAACCATATCGAGTGAGTTTGTTACCTTTAAAGCGATCCTTGGCACCGTTCTTTTGGGACCGCCGTCCTCATCACTCGCTGCGTCCGGTTTGATGTCTGCTTTGCTGAAGCTCTGTATCCTACCAATCTCAGTAACCTCCTCCCCTCATCTTATTTTCGTCTGAAGGAAACTGTCTGGGTTGAGTATTGACTACACGTTACAACGCTTTCTCCCTCTCCCTGTACATTGAGTTTAGTTTTTGACTTTGTGGAGTGCATTGTAAAATAAAACGTCCCTTAACATTTCAGCGATGCCATCTTGAATTGCGCAGTGAGTGAATGCTTGTAGCATCTACATTATTTCAAGTGATCCCTTGTAAGATTCAAAAGGAGGAAAATTCCACTCTGATCCTACAGAGCCTAAGAGGGTCACTTGTTTTCCGAAGAAAGCCACCAAATATGGAAAAAGATGCAATATTTGTGCAACATATAGTGTCCAAACAAAACCACCAAACAGCTGTCAAAAATAACAGACCCTAGGGCCATATTAAACTCCCAAAATTGCTCCCCAGATGGTCATGAAGGAAGGACTGTACAGTAAATATACAATACACTGAAGCAAAACAAAAAAAATTAAAATGACTAAAATAACCATAATTCAAAATGTTTACTTTCATGCAGCAGTAAAAATGGAGGCCGACTTTTTGTTTAGATGTCAGACATTTTGTTTTTGAATGAAACATTTTATTTATTCATACACATCCAGTTTAAAGTAATCATTTGATTACTGTGTTTTCATTCCATTTGCAATAACTTTACCGTAGTTGCCTTCTGAACAGACAAACAAAACATTATCTTGCCTGCATATGTTTCTATACCCAAGTTAAAATATAAATAAATATAAATAAATCATTAATATTTCTTAATTTAATGAATCATCTGTAATAAGGATCTGTCAGCCTGTTAGTTTAGTGAATATGGGTATTTATTTTGTTCAGCCACGAAGAGGCAGGTCACTTTTGCTTTTCCTTGAGAAAAAATGATTTATTGTTCTCAGCCACAACATGAACATGTGACCATCACATGTACAGCGTGAAAACAGTTGTTCCTTTTGATTCATTTGACCCACTCAATTGAACACTTGCAGGTGCTGTATTGTCAGTAATTTGTTCATCTGAACAGCCCTCATAAGAGCCCTCTTGTTGTGTATATGTGCTAGACACAATCTGACCAGAGATGTTGGCAGATAAATGGGTCTCTTTTTGTCCCTGGGATACCCAATTATGTAACGTACAGTACAAGTCAACTACAACATAAAGTTCTGCAAACTACTACCAAACCAAGAAGACCAACAATTCAATCCAATAGAAGTGTTTGTGCATTTTGGTTAATGAAGGGTTTGTTCTGCTTGAATAATCGTTCATGCTGAATCATAGATCACAATTATTGCAATTAGTGGGAAATGACTAGAAAAAGGCTAAATGAGAGAGCTAAAATTCTAAACGTTTTGATGTCCATGTTGAATACTTGAGTGCATTACGCGCTGATGTCCTGGTGCTTTACAGGGGCCCTCCATCTGTGGGTTAGATGACATAACTGCATACAGTAACACCTTGTAATTCATACCACACCAGCCTAGGCTGTATCTTCAGCCCTGGTTCTCAAATGAACCTACTTAATGTATGATCGATAATTAGGATCAATTTAAGTTGTTTTACTTTGCTCATGCAGCACTCATCCCAAGTGGAAATAATCTGAATACCTGATTAAATCAGTTTTGATTAGCTACACACAAGTGATCACTGAAAGAAAAAAAAAAAAAAAAAAAAAATTTTGTATGCAAATCTAGGGAATTACCATCTTTTTCAATTAAGTGGCACATGATGCTGTTTTTTTATGTTTTCCCTAAACATAGAAGATTTTATTTATTTATTAAAACATGACATTTCTAATGTGACTTACTGTTTCCAAGGTTATCTGCTGGAGTCAAGATGTTGCTCCTCAGCTGGATGGAGGAAAAATGAGTCGAGATTGCTTGGGCACCAACGAGGAAGCCTTCCAGGTGACTCTCAGGGGGACTGTGGGACAAAAGATTCAACAAGAAATCAAAAAGTGAAAAAAATAGGAGGTGAAAATGTATTTTACTGATACAGGAATCTTTTTGAAAAGACTTAAGTCATAAGTACAAAAAGCAGAACAAAAGGGTATGCAATAGTCTCATGGCATCTCATAATTCATTGACTTTGCAGCCACACACAGCCCCTTTATTCAGGGGAAGAAGAAGAAAAAGAAGAGTAGAAAGATAATTGCATATTGCAGGACATATGCCAGATGGCTGACACGCATTATTGTACTGAATCAATATAAGGGGGTGTGAACTGCTAGTAGTTCTGGTTGCAGTTCTGGTTTTCTATAACACTGAATATAACTAAATAAGCAACAATTTAAAAACATTTTGGAAAATGACATCCTTAGGTATCATTTATTAAGAGTTTACACGTAAAAACTCAGCTAATTTAACTGACAGCAACTGGGAAATATAAATAAGCAACCCCACAACTGTCATCACATTTTGATTCAAATGGTGCAACATCTCGATTGGTGCTTGGAAGTACACTATATGGACAAAAGTATTGGGCCACTCCTCTTAATCATTGAATTTAGGTGTTTCATTCAGTCCCATTGCCATAGGTGCATAAAATCAAGCACCTAGCCATGCAGTCTGCCTTAACAGACATTTGTGAAAGAATGGGTCGTTCTAAAGAGCTCACTGAATTCGAACGTGGTACTTTAATAGGATGCCACTGTTGCAACAAGTCAGTTCGTGAAATTTCTTCTCTCCTAGATATCCCACGATCAACTGTAAGTGTTATTATTGCTAAGTGGAAACGTTTAGGAACCACAGCAACTCAGCCACGAAGTGGCAGACCACGTAAAGTTACCGAGCGGGGTCGCCGAGTGCTGAGGCACATAGTGCGTAGAAGTCGCCAAAGCTCTGCTGACTCAATAACTGCAGAGTTCCAAACCAGCTCTGGCATTAATGTCAGCACCAAAACTGTGCGCCGGGAGCTTCATGGCATGGGTTTCCATGGCCGAGCAGCTGCATGCAAGCCTTACATCACCAAGAACAATGCCAAGCGTCGGATGGAGTGGTGTAAAGCACGCCGCCACTGGACTCTGGAGCAGTGGAAACGTGTTCTGTGGAGTGACGAATCACGCTTCTCTATCTGGCAGTCTGATGGACGAGTCTGGGTTTGGCGAATGCCAGGAGAACGTTACCTGCCTGACTGCATTATGCCAACTGTAAAGTTCGGTGGAGGAGGGATAATGCTATGGGGTTGTTTTTCTGGGGTTGGCCTTGGCCCCTTAGTTCCAGTGAAGGGAAATCTTAAAGCTTCATCTNATACACTATATGGACAAAAGTATTGGGCCACTCCTCTTAATCATTGAATTCAGGTGTTTCATTCAGTCCCATTGCCATAGGTGCATAAAATCAAGCACCTAGCCATGCAGTCTGCCTTAACAGACATTTGTGAAAGAATGGGTCGTTCTAAAGAGCTCACTGAATTCGAACGTGGTACTGTAATAGGATGCCACTGTTGCAACAAGTCAGTTCGTGAAATTTCTTCTCTCCTAGATATCCCACGATCAACTGTAAGTGGTATTATTGCAAAGTGGAAACGTTTAGTAACCACAGCAACTCAGCCACGAAGTGGCAGACCACGTAAAGTTACAGAGCGGGGTCACCGAGTGCTGAGGCCCATAGTGCGTAGAAGTCGCCAAAGCTCTGCTGACTCAATAACTGCAGAATTCCACACCAGCTCTGGCATTAATGTCAGCACCAAAACTGTGCGCCGGGAGCTTCATGGCATGGGTTCCCATGGCTGAGCAGCTGAATGCAAGCCTTACATCACCAAGAACAATGCCAAGCGTCGGATGGAGTGGTGTAAAGCACGTCGCCACTGGACTCTGGAGCAGTGGAAACGTGTTCTGTGGAGTGACGAATCACGCTTCTCTATCTGGCAGTCTGATGGACGAGTCTGGGTTTGGCGAATGCCAGGAGAACGTTACCTGCCTGACTGCATTATGCCAACTGTAAAGTTCGGTGGAGGAGGGATAATGCTATGGGGTTGTTTTTCTGGGGTTGGCCTTGGCCCCTTAGTTCCAGTGAAGGGAAATCTTAAAGCTTCATCTTACCAAGTCATTTTGGAAAATTCTATGCTTCCAACATTGTGGAAACAGTTTGGGGAAGGCCCTTTTCTGTTCCAGCATGACTGTGCCCCAGTGCACAAAGCAAGGTCCATAAAGGCATGGTTGGATGAGTTTGGTGTGGAAGAACTTGACTGGCCCGCACAGAGCCCTGACCTCAACCCCACTGAACACCTTAGGGATGAACTAGAACAGAGATTGCGAGCCAGGCCCTCTCGTCCAACATCAGTGTCTGACCTCACAAATGCTCTTCTGGATGAATGGGCAGGAATTCCCACAGACACGCTCCAAAATCTTGTAGAAAGCCTTCCCAGAAGGGTGGAAGCTGTTATAGCTGCAAAGGGGGGACCAACTTCATATTAATGCCTATGAATTTGGAATGGGATGTCATTAAAGCACCTGTAGGTGTAATACGTAGGTGGCCCAATACTTTTATCCATATAGTGTATGATGGTGCCTGAAAATTAAGGGCTTTGTAGGTGAGGAGAAGGATTTTAAATTCTATTCTGGATTTTACAGGGAGCCAGTGTAGAGAAGCTAATATGGGAGAAATATGATCCCTTTTTCTGGTTCTTGTCAGTAAACGTGCCGCAGCATTCTGGATCAACTGGAGCATCTTAAGGGACTTATTGGGGCAGCCTGATAATTGAGTTGCAGTAATCCAGTCTAGACGTAGGTTACGTATGTGAAAAAGGCAGTCCTTGAAGTTTGTTTTATGTGGGAGTTAAAGGACAAATCCCGATTGAAAGATAACTCCGAGATTCCTTACAGTGGTGCTGGAGGCCAGGGCAATGCCATCTAGAGAAACTATGTCTTTAGATAATGTGTTTCGAAGCTGTTCGGGACCANGCCCTTTTCTGTTCCAGCATGACTGTGCCCCAGTGCACAAAGCAAGGTCCATAAAGGCATGGTTGGATGAGTTTGGTGTGGAAGAACTTGACTGGCCCGCACAGAGCCCTGACCTCAACCCCATTGAACACCTTTGGGATGAACTAGAACGGAGATTGCGAGCCAGGCCCTCTCGTCCAACATCAGTGTCTGACCTCACAAATGCTCTTCTGGATGAATGGGCAGGAATTCCCACAGACACGCTCCAAAATCTTGTAGAAAGCCTTCCCAGAAGGGTGGAAGCTGTTATAGCTGCAAAGGGGGGACCAACTTCATATTAATGCCTATGAATTTGGAATGGGATGTCATTAAAGCACCTGTAGGTGTAATGTGTAGGTGGCCCAATACTTGTCCATATAGTGTATGTGCCATTAATCTTTTCCTAACCGAGATCAGATAAAACAAGAGAAATCCCTCATGTGAAATAACCAAAACTGTTCCAACTTTGGCAAAAAAAAAAAAAAAAAAAAAGTGTGCGTTCATTTAGGACCCTACACTCATAGTAAGAAGGTGAGTTAAAGGAAAAGATATTTAGATCATGAAGCACTGGCACGCAGAAAAAGTGTTGCTACCAAAAGCAGAAAAAAAAAAAAACTATTTTTGAATCCTCCAGGAAGTACATGTGGTAGGTTATATTAAAATATAATGAGTGCAAGGCCCCAGGCCTCCACTTAGTTTGTTTATGCCTCAGGCCGGCTCTGAGTGTATCGGCCAAAGGTCTGTGCAAAGTTTTTATCATTCACTCAAAAGCATCTGAAGATATCACTGCTTTTGTCACGGCTAACTGCTTAAACATAATACAAAATTAGGTGCAAGACATTATGTAATGCATTACAGTAATGAATAGTATCATGGCCTCATTTATTTCTGCTTTCCTGAACAACACATTGTGTGTGGTACATAAAGTTGTATTGAACCCTGATACTATACTAAGTGGCAGCAGCTGGGCAAACCCACAAGCATTGGCACTCTGCTGTTGTGTACATATTTTAAGGGCAACAGCAAGATGCCCTTAAATGGCCATTAAGTTATGACATGTTAAGTAAATTCATTGCAAAGAAGGTTTTGGTTATGAAACCACAACATAACCCTCTGAAAAAACATTTGGACTTTTGTGAAACAACAACAAACACTCACATAAGATACAATTCAATGGGACATTAAGAGTAGCTGAAAACTGGGGAAAACTTGGAAAATCTCTCAATAATACCATCGCTGTTTCGGCTCCTGGATCCTCTCACATTAGGGTTTAGTGTTCATTAGATGCCTTGTCTTAAAAGTAAACCTGCCTCAAAATCTGTCCAGTAACCATTTATGTACGAGAATTACTCATTTTTATATGGGATATAATGCATGTTAAATTGTTGGCAGAGACAGGTGAATGCTAAAAATTATGATCTGCTACCTGTCACTTAAGGATGATGTCTTCCTTAATATTCTCCTGTGAAATGCCTTAATAGCCAATTCTAACTGGACTAAAAATGGACAATTTGTACATAATTTTGCAGTAATGTACTGTATTTATGAATTCTACCACAGTTACCTGGCATCTAAAGGATTTTTCAGACAAATATATAATAATTAAATGGCCCTTGAAATTGAATTGTGTGTGTGACAATAATCCGTTAGATATTTTTAGATTAGAAGCCAAATACACAATGTACTGAAAATACTTGTTTGTTTTAGAGTATCCAATTCTCTCCTGTATCCTCTGTATGCTTGAGAGAGGTAGCTTTAAAAAGGATTGCAATGTGTTTTTTTTTTGTTGTTTGTTTTTTTTTTTTTTTTTTTTTTTTTTTTTTTTTTTTTTTTTTTTTTAAATGGAGAAATATTTAATTGAATACTGATGTTGTAATTTTGATGGAGGTGTAAACTAGTAAGGAAAACTTTCCAACCACTTAGTTTTAAAATACAACTTTTTTTAAAAGTTGGGTGAGGGCTCTGTTAATCAGCTCTGAGAGCTGCCTGTGTGAAATGTCTTGTAAATGTAGTGACTGAGAGGAGGCAGATGGTTGTTTACTCTCTCCTCAGGTCAACAGGGACTAAAATGCACATGCATCAAGGTCTCTGTGGGGTGGAAACTGAGATCCAAATCCACCCAAACGTGACAGACTGACTTGACCCAAAGCCCATCTGACCCTGTGTTATATTCAAGTTATTTCTTCTTCAAAGAGCAATAGATATGCTTGCTTTAGACATGCAGAAAATCAATTTTACAAATCACAGAGAACATACCTGAGGAATAGTTATAATACTACACTATGTACGAGGCCTACACAGAATAATGCTCAGAGGACCACAAGTGAAAAAACAACAGTAGCCATTCCTCTTAAATTTTGAGTGGCAACAACACTACACAAACTGCAGCCAGCTATCAGCATATGGTACTGTAGCTTTTCATACTAATAAACTATCTGCCTTTTACCTTACCCGTTAGTCAATATCAAGCTCAACTTTGCCTTTTCACAAAATACAGACCAGATGAATGTGGCTGGTAAACTCAGAACCTGTTTCACATCTGAAGATCAATTTCAGAACAGAACTGTTGTGGCTTGATCACGTAGCATACAAAGGTCATAATGTTCCCACACAGAAGATGCCTTCAAGCAACTCATTGGGGATTTTTTTAAGAGATCCCCATTTGCAAATGTTTTGTTTTATTACATCCTTTACTGACTGTTAGCTTGCCAGGCTAATGCTCTTTTGCATTCTGTCTGTCCTATTTGCAACACATGATACACATAGACACACTCATTATTTGAAAATAACCAAACCTGAACACAACAAAATGACTCAAACCCCAACCGAGACCCAGTACTTTGTCAAGACCCCGGTCAGAATGGGCAACAATGGTGGATGTCGTTTACTACCGCACAATAGCAAAATACCTAAGACATACACATTCTGTATTTTCTTTATAAGAAACTTGCCAGAGCTGCATTACAAAGATGGTGTGTATACACACACACACACACACACACACACACAACCTAATCTCTGACTGTAAATCAGTTATCTGGTTTCAGTAGTATTTACAACCAAACACCACGTTCACTTCATACTGTAAAGCCTTACAATGTATGTAGCATACATTTGTTACTTTGCCACACACTCCGTTATCTCACTGTAACTCCATCGATAGCAGCACAGATAAATTACATTAGCACACCAATCTATTATATAGATTGAAAAATATATAGTACCTTTATACCTCGACAAAACAGATGAGTGTCACAATGAAGCATGGAGACTGGCACGTAAACAGACAGAAAAGATCCATGTGTAAGAGTTCTGACCACACATACAAACTAACATTGATTCAAGTGCGCTTGGCACCTACACACATCGGTTCATCAGTAGATTTTACAATCAAGTTGGCGTGCTGTGACAGTCGCTTGACTTGGTGATGTAAGTGTAGAGGCATCCTGCTGTGGGAATGCCTGAGCACACAAGGGTCTCCACAAGACAAGGATGACAAACCAGTGTGTTGGTACAGCTGCCCTGTGGTTTCCGTGCACTCACACAGGTATAAACCAGCAGTCACTCTCTTGTTCCTAACCTGAAGCATGTGTGTGGTGGTGGAAGAGTCAGAAATCACATGCAGAACTAGATCATGTTAGCGTGACTAACACAAGGTTTGTGTGAACACTGCCAACCACAACAAATGCTGTCACTAAAATACAATCTTCTTTCACTTAAATGTGCCCTTTGTGTATATTCTGTGATTAAGGATTGTTTTAAAATTGCTAACTTTTTCTCTCTGGTGCATGTTTTTTACATTTCCAGAAAACCTGAAATAAGAAAAGTAGTAAACAAAAGTACTACACAATACTTAGGATTTTAGTCCTTGTTGACTTGGTTACACCTGTCGTTACTGGTGGTAATGGCAAGTGTTTTTGATAGGATGCTGACTTTGATTTGAAATGACCCCTGTATCGGCCACTGGAGGCAGCAAACAGGCCAGGAGCAGCTAGTCTGTCAGATATCCAACAGAAGAAGAGCAATTTGTATCTGTTTACAGCACAAAAACACACTGTGGGCTGAGACGATTCATTGCATCACATTCTTTTAATAAAAAAAAGACTGAAGAAGATAGTGATACCGAACTGATAATGAAATATTGTTAGCACATTGCATGATATTTGTGCATGCACTGGCTTTTGTCTCGCGCATTGTGTCCAGTATGTTCTTAAGAGCTAAAAAAAGTTAAACTTCTCATTAGATCTTCAAAAGTGTTTTGTTTTTTTAGCCAAGTGAGAAAATAATCAATTTGTTTTAGAGCCAACAGTTTGAACAACTGCTCCAGCATGTGGACACAATTTAAAGTACCAGGAATAAAAGCCAAGTCCACAGAGAATCCATAAGACAGTGTATACCACTAGCCTCTGGCGCTGTTCTTAGAGGATAGTATAGTTGCTCACAGGATCTGCAGCTGAGCTCAGTTAATGGAAAATCATTGACATGCATCCAAGCAGAGGGCCTGCATGCTACTTTTTGGTGATGAGCCTTTTGTAAAAGTGTGCCTTGTCTGTGAGCTCATAATCCTCTGTTATAAATTAGAGGCACAATGATTCCTTTACCAGTTAAAATTCAATGGAAAAAGGCTTTGAGAGCGTCAGATCCTGAAAAATGTCCTCAAATGTTTGGATGGTTTACGAAACATTGCAAGTTATAGTTTCCTGTGGCGTCTAAATGTCACCGCAGATGTATCCCCAAATTGATGCGATTTGTTTATTCCAGGTCAGTTTGACTTGACACATACTCCCCCTTAGTAAATTCATTTCAAGGTTGTGCCTTGTCAAACTGAGCTGGAGGGAGATTGAACTTCCCACTGCTTGATTTAATTACCTCATGTAAAGCACTTGCTCGTACCTGTATGTAATGACTATACATAATGTGATTTTCAAACAAGATTTTAAAATCAGATTTTTTAAAACAAATCTAATTTTATAAAGTTGTTCTCATGGCAACATATAACCAGACAATAGAACACTACAACCTATTCTTGGATCACTGACCTAAAATGATAATGACCTTGATACGGACAGTCTCAGTCCGCGTTCAGATCGACTTTAGTCCTGCATAAAAAAATGCAGCTCACTCATTTATTTGAATGGGGGCCAGTCCAGCGACACATCAGTGGTGCCAATCTAGAGGGCTCCGGCAAAAAACTGCAGGGTCGTCTGACAAAACAAGGCTCAACTTTGACACAATGCAACTTGGCGTCAGATGGCAAGGTGCCAATCCTATGCATATATTCTATTTCTACCGTTTACCTCGCAATCGTCGCGACAAAAGATAGTTGCCACTGTGATGACTTATAAAATCCTGTCTCTGAATATTGTAAACCACTACGCTGTGTTTTGGTGTCTGATAAGCCTTTAAACTCAATCCGTTACTCCGACTGGACCTCATCCTACAGTAGTTAGAGAGGATTTAAAGTACAGTAGAACTGGCCACAGTCAGCCAGGGACTTCTAGGTGTGCACAGAAAGAAAGAAAAGCATGTAAAATGAAAACAAGATGAGACTACATTTGAATTCTTAAAGAAATCCACAAGCAATGAGTGTTAAAAAAAATAGCAGGATTTTCCTTTTGCAATCATCAACTCAGTCAGCTACAAAGCTTGGTCCACAAAATATTATTTATCCATAAAAGCTTTAGGTTGAAAAAACAATTTAAGACATCAAATTTATTTATCTATCTATATCTATAATCTGTACAAATTGTTATCTTAATCTACCCAATAGATGGTTGAGATATTTCAGTTTGAACCAAAGTGGTGCACCAACCAACAGATCATCATTGCCATCCCCAGAGCCATGCTGATAGTGTGGCTAAAAATGTATCTTTGTAAAATAACCACTTAAAATGGCTAAAGTAGCCTGAAGCATCACATTAGCTTTGACTAAATTTTACTAATGTGGCTGTGCTAGCCAATCATGTGAATGTGACAAGCAACAATTTCTCTGAATATGAACATTAAGCCATCTATGCCTCGTGTCATTCATGAACTAGTGGTGCATTCCCAGTTAAAACTCGCTAACTAGTTTGTCAGTTGGTTACGGTGATGGTAAGTTTTAGGGGACACAATGGTGCTGTAGTTACGACCTAATGATCCACCACAGTATGATGCACCACTTTACTTGAGAGAACACTAAATATTAACTGTTATGTACAGTACATCATAGGAAGTATTGGTTTTGTGCCATTTAGAATCTGATTCAGAGTTAATTGGAAACCTTACAGTAGCACTTAATTAAATGTTTAACACTGTACAGCCCATTCTAAAATAACATTTCTTAAATCAGAATTATTCATGAACTATTCACCAATGAGTCTGCTTTACATATAAATGCATACATTAGTATAGCCTACAGGAATTGAAATATTTCTCTTTATTCTGTAGTTTATTCCTTTAAGAGCAGTAGGTGCCATTTACTTGAATTATTTGGCATTATGAGGACTCATGTTCTTTTCTAGGCTTTAGTTATATTCCCCCCCCCCCCAGGCCAAAACTGGCTACCCAGTGACTTTGTCTCATTCTACAAAACTCTGGATTTAATACCTTTAATGTACAATATTTCAGACTAAATATTCTTGTGCTGTTATTTCTAACATTTACATGAAGTGACACAGGAGCATGTTCCAGTAAATCAGTTGTACTATTGGCCCAGTTTACTTGGGCACCAGCCGCCAACTCTAGCTCTACTGAAAATAAAATCTCTCATTTTATCAGTGCTCGTCAATGCTTAATGGATGTCTGCCCTATTATATTCTAAGATGTTTTCCTCAGAGTCCGACTATAACCAAAATAGAAAGAGTGGGTGTTGGTTGACCCAGGCCAAGTGTATGTGAAAGTACTGAAATAAATCAATGCTATGTCATATGTGATGACAGCACATATAGTGTGGTGGGTTGAAAAGCAAACATGCAAGAAAAGTAAGTGTCTATAATTAGAACATGTATGCTTTCTTAACCTTCTGAACCCAGATTTTCCCCTTAAAGTTTCCCATGAGGCTTTTAACTTACAATTTCCATGTATGACAACATTACATGTTCCGTTTCTGCCTGTTCCAACACTTGAGTGAACTATTGAGCGACACAGCCAAGACACTTTTTATGGCTGCAACATAATTGGAAATCTACATGTCTTGGGCATATTGTACAATATGCGTTTCCAGCCTTCACGCTAAGATAAGCATCTGCTAGCTAGCTTCATATTTAGAGTACAGACATGTGTTATCGATGTCATCCTATATTTCTAAAGAGCTAGAAAGCAGAATGCAATAAAGATTTTTTAGCAATTTAATTATAAAAAGGAGTTAAGAGCCAAAAGCAGCCTGCCAGACTTTTCCTGCATTATCCAGCTCTCCTCTAATATAGTCCAGTTTAACTGGAAATCATACACTGCAGCAGTTAATGTCTCATCTAGGAATTATGATACAACATACATAATACCAGATGGAAATACAGTGCAATTCAATTTATACCACAGAATACAAGGGGTGTTTTTGTATCATTTCCTGCCAGCTTAAAAGGCAGGTATGAAAGATTTTTCCTTTGTCAGCAAAACAGGTATGAGCAATGCAAACACTGTTCTCAACAAACATCGTGATTTAATTTAAGTTTTTCCTCATCAACTCTTTGATTTTCTGCCTGGAACTTATCACTATGTCACAAGACTGGATGAAGTGAGTTAGTCACAGCTGTTCTGTTTACAGAATAAAATAAGATGGCAACACAGGAAATTGCAGTTGACGTTTTGACTGGAAAGACCGGAATTTATTCAAGTTGTGTACGTGACACACGTTTCACACATCGTGATTCATTTTAATGCATGTTCCTACAAATATGTTGTACTCAGTGAGATGTGGTTTTATTTCCTGTAATTACACATGTGAATATATTGTAACATTTTTCATGAATCATAGAACTTATACCCTCTGAGATGTAAATATAATGTAGATGAACTTTTTTTTTTTTTAAAAAGCCTTCAAGGAAAATGTTTTAGATGCAACACAGCAATAGACATGTTTTCATTCGTACATGTTTAATAATCTAAAAAAAGATTAAATGCATATTTCCTAGACTGAAGGTAAACTTATGTTTTTATGTTTAGTTGCTCATTAAACATATGCACTTGTGATGAAAGGTGGTTGACAACCGATCTGTATTTCTCTTAGCCACAAAAGTATATCAAAGTCAGATGTTTTTAGATATGGCATGATTGGCATTTACATCAATTTCCTCCAGACAAATTAGTTCCAAAAATATTTGCCTAAGTGAAGAAAATATTTTTTAGGCCTGGAAAAGTCAACCAAAGCACAACTCATTGTTGTGGTGCGTAGTGAAGCAGCAGGAGAAGGACCCAAATGCAGACAGGCACAGAAGCACAAACAGTTCAAAAATGTATTTAAAGCTTACGCTCAGGCAGGCAGGCATGTAGACTGGTAACAGGAGCACAAGGAACATATCCAACACAGGAACATGAAAAGTACGCACAAGGAACACAGTACAATGAACCAACAGAGAACAAAGCAAAGAGCGTGATATAAGTAGGGAGTGTCTGATGAGGGAATTAGGTGCAGGTGAGAAGATGGGCAGAGAAGCACAGGTGAAGGGAATGAGGCAATTTAGGCAGAGGGGCGTGGCAGGACCTGGACTGACAGGGGAAAGACTGGGGGCATCTGGTGGACAACATGAAACACAACACTGGGAAACCACAAAAGCAACCTGAGAGAAGTCACAAGGAGACTGATCATGACACTCATAGATCAACGACTCCTGCCTGCCACAGCACAGCGCTCCATACAGTACATCTTAAGTGAGTTTATTATCATTATTATCATTAATATCTGCCAGGCTTTTTTCTTTGCGTTCATTCACAACTCTTTATTTACAAGAGTAACTTTTAAAGCCACAGGCAAATCCTAAATGTAGTGACACTTGATTGATGCAATAGATATTTACAGTGACCATATGGCATAGGATGTTGTCTTTTAAAGGGGCCTTATTTTAGTTATTAACTCCTGCTTTGCCTGAGGTTAGCAGTACTGCATTGGGGATAAGCATCTGTGATGTGATCTGTGAAACTGACGTTGATGGATTGAGCTACGCTGACACTGCAGCTAGAGATTTTTCATTCCTGTAAAATGTGTGAGAGGCTGAAATATAATCACTGACCTCACTAAAAAGTACCTGTGAAATTCTCCCAGGTATGCCGACACTGCATTATGACAAAAACAGATATTAGTTCAAAAGATGTCCGAATCGTATACACTTTATCACCAAGACCAGAAACTGAAACTTGCCAAACAGACCTCATAGCGTGCCTGTGCAGTGAGGAGGTCTCTGAGAGAGATTTAACCTTGCTGAACTTTTCTCTGATTGTTTCCACTTCTACATGCTATTCAGAACTGCTTTTTTTCGTATAAACATTTTTTTATACATAGCACATAACAATGTCTGCATGTACAAACTGTTCGATCAGACACCTTGCCCTGATCTAACATCATTAGTCAGATCAAAGCAAAAGCCTTCTTTGATTTACATAACCTGCTTAAGCTAACATGCAATTTTTCCACCAACAACAAAATCACAAGATATTTTGAGTTCCCGTGTCATGTATTTCACTGAGTCTCTTCCCAGCAGATCCCTGCAGACTGGTGGTCATTTCAATAAGTAAACAAATATAATCAACTTTTCCAGTTCTGCCTCTTTGAGCAAACACATTTGGACACTAAACAGCACCCCAAAGCTCTTCAAAGCTAATCACAACCACACTACAGCAAATTAGTTCAGTAAAATCTGCCAAAGTTGATCTGCTCTATTTAAGAAAATAAGGCATTTTCTTTGGCAAAAATGGAAAAATAATCATTAAAGTTTTATATATGGGATTATTGAAGTGATTTCTTCACATATAAATGGCACCACTTGAGATGAAAAAAAAAGTAAATTTTCTGCACTTCAAAAAGGACAAATAAAAATGATTCCGTGTGATGAGACATTTTGTGCATCTTGTCAAAAATGTAGATGCCCAACTCATCACAGTGTGTTGAAGTTGATTCACTGTGTCACCTGCCAAACCATCTACAAACACTTTCCAGATTCACACATTTCTGGGGTGAATCTGGAAAGTGTTTCTAGCTGCATCTTCTGTTTCTGCTGAAGAAGTTTTTGGATGTGTATGGAGACGCAGAGGAATAAAGGAAAACTCTATAAAATTTTTTGCCTCCCATTCCTGATTACATATTCTATTTACATGCTGGGTAGGAAGAACCTCATTATTTCTGATACCCTGTCAAGTGGATGGTGGTCCTCTTGCTCTACATTTCCTTTTTTATGAGCTGAATGGGGTCTGACATGATCTGTATTCCCCATCATGACCACCAAAGTCTAAAGATAAACATCTAAATGGCTTTTTTGGGGCTTCAGAAGTAATTACTGTATGCACAATGAAAAAAAGTTTGCTTGAGTACTTGAATTGTTTTAATGCAGCTGTGGAAAATTGGGTATGAAAGAGGACTTAGATCTGCTTTTTATGTTTCAAGGATGACATTAAAGCATGGGGTAGTCGAACATTCACTGTCAGGTCAGAGGTCTAGTATCGAGTTAGGACCTCATTTTGAGCTTGACCACTGTACCGTTTTGAGTTTATCCAAACAGACAAACATTTATTATCAGAGCACCATGGATATATGTACCAGATGTCATGGCAATCAATCCACTAGTTGTTGAAAAAATTCAGTCTGGACCGACAGACACTGCCATCCGACCACATCGCTAGTGTGGCTAAAGGGGAAAATTGTGTGTACAACAAAATGAGGTGTCTTACATTACGAATACAATTATTTGAAGGAGGTTAGTTATTAAAATGTTAAGCATTAAGGAACAAAATATAATGAACATCAACAAAATATAATCAAATTCAAACGAAATTCTGTTGAATGAAGATATTTTCTTTGAGTATCCTTAAGGTCAGGAATGCTGAGTACACAGTGGTAGTGTGTGTGGAAGTTTGAACACATTTAGTCCTTCATCCCTCCTTCATTTTTACCCATGAGACTCTTGCAGCTTGATGCCACTGTCCACTGTGGCTGCCCACTTCTTGTCCACAGGAAGAGCAAAGGCTAAGCAAATAAACAATCCCCTGCTACAGTATTATTAATACACTCCATCTCAAATGTGAGAAAGATTCTCATATTAAACAGAGGCAGATGATATCCGTGAAATCAATACTGGGGAGCTCTCAGCAGTGTAATGTAGTAACTTCCAGCAATTCATGAGATTTATGAAACTCTATCCATACCAATTCTCAATCTCTGCTGCTCCTGGCTATTTACATAATAGACACACTGGACCTCATACTTGAAGCACAGAAATTCCAGTTATATGTTTAACAGATGGAGGTGAATGAGTTCTCATGCAGTGAGATAATCCCAGTTTCAAAAAGTGTCAAAACACAGTTTATGCTAACAGCGAAGATATTTGCATGCATGCTGAAATGGAGACTGATTCCTACCCTTGACCACATGCCTGGTTCTGAGATAACAGACTGTCCCCAAACAGATCAGAAAAGAAGTATCACCTTAACTCCTTTAAAAGACACTTGACCATTGCCTCACACTTGAACAGTTGTGGAAGAAGTATCCAAGCCTAGTGAAGTAAAAGTAGCAGTTTAACCATTACAAATAAAAATCATTTACTCAAAATTTTATGTGAGTAAAAATAAACAAGCACCAGCAGTCAAGTCAAGAATCAAAAGTAAAAAGCACTCCTTGTGAATAAGAGTAGAGTTTAGTTTCACTGCCTGGTAAAAAAAGACGTCTGTTTTGAGATTTTGGTGTGGGGATCGTTTTCAGTTTGAAGTTTGAAGTTTCAATTGAAGTAGTAAAAAAAAAAGAGAGAGAAGAAAGAAGGAATCAAACAAGAAATGAAAAAAGAATGAATGGGAGAAGCAATTTGGAGAAGAAGAAATTCTGTCCAAATGATTTTTTGGCCACTTGAGGGCAGAGCAACAAGTTAACACACCACTGACATAATATCGCCATATAAAGTGGTGAAACACTTTCCTATTTACACATCCAGCAGAAACATGGCAACATTAGTATTCATATGAAATCTGTTTTGGTCTCAACTACTGACAACTACTGAGGTAATTTCTGGCTTTTTAGAAGCTAAATGCTCCAATATGTTCACCAGCTAGTCACTAACTTTGTCTCTCTGCTGTTTGGTGCTGGCCAGGGAGCATACCAGATCTTACCAGAGCCCTTCCACTGAAAACAGTCTGCTGTGGCTGAGAACTACACTGGAAGAGATAAGGGGAACTGCAGAGTCAGGTGTTATTTCTCTGTGGGTTCATCACTACGAGCGACACCTTTCACATTACACATAACATAGTCATTTGATCCATTGTTAAAACAACTGTAATTGATATTTTAATAATAACAATGTATCACATGACAATGTGAAAACAATGTGACAATGTGAAAGGGTTCGCTCCATAGTGATAAACCTACAGAGAATTATCACCTGTATCTGCAGCTCCCTTTGGCTTTACGGAGCTTCATAGCAAGTTTCAGGTCATTGTTTAGCTGTCTGGCACACAACTTGACTGTTTTGAATCACTTTTACCGCTCTCATAGTGTCGTTTTCGGACGCAGCAGGTAGCTGTTTTCCTACAAAAAGCTCTAAAAACCCACCTCAGCAGTTGGTAGAAACCACAAACAGAGCTAAAAGAGAGTGAATATTGGACTTAAACTCACCATGTGGCCACAAACACAACTCTAAATGAACCTTAAAAGATGATGATATGTCAATGTCGTGTTCACAACTTATTTCCACTATCCCCAAGTTGCCAAAAAATCAGTTATTGTAGGTTTAATATAAAAATATTGATCAGTGCAGCTTTAATTACTGTACGAACCATAGAAATTACCTGCTGTGCCCTCTAAGGGTATCTGAGTATGCTGAAATCAGTTTCTCAGGCACAAGGCAATCTTGTGTTAAAGAACAGCTTGAAAAGTTTTAATTTGACTTTCACAGGAGAATTGTCTCTTTATATCCAATTCTATCCCTCTCACCTGCAGGACACAGATAACCAGCATTTTTCCATGAGCGCATTAGTTCCACCGGTGATGGATCCAGAGACTCACTGAATGAGATATTAATCACTGTGACCTGCCAGGAGTATTTTGGCACTTTGACGTCTGCCTCCGGTCATCAGTTATTATCTGACTGTTTTCTCTCCTACTTCCTCTTGGGCCAAAAACTCCTGTCTTCTGAGAGATTTAGTTCATCAGACCCCTACATCTCCTGACAGTTACCTCAGCACCTTCCAGTTGTTTCCGGTTATATCTAGCAGAGCCAGGGAGATGAAGGGAGGGGGGTGACTCACTCCTCCATGTCCCTCTGATTGGAAACAGACACGTGGATGTTTGCACCTCTCACACAGCGGCAAGAGGAGCCAGAGGCTGCATGGTAGGGCTCATTCCACTCACATTTAATTTTCAATGTGTTACTGCCACAATTTTCATACACAAGCAAGCTACAGCAACTCAGTATTTTCAGCTCACAACCTGACTTTTTGCATTTCTATGCTCTGCAAAGATTTGATCACATGCTCTTCTTGGTTGCGGGGTAGTTCCATAATAGCGCTCAAGAAAGAAAACAGATTTTTTTCTGCCTTGACTCTTCTGAGCTTCCAGCTGTCCTCATAATGTTCCTCTTCATTTTATTCAATTAGGTGAAAAAAGAACATGGTTTTACCACCACTGACCCTGCACTGCCATCTCCCACTCACCTTTGACAAGTAAAAGCGAAGTGCTTCTATCCCCCAAGCTGTTTGCACAAGTCTCAATGTTCAAACGACACAGCGTCTTCTCCTCTAATTAGTGTGAACAGTTGATGTTGCTTTCACAAAATGTACCCTTCTGCTGCATTTGAAGTGAAAGCACCAATTAAACACTTGTTTGAGGTGGGCTTATGAAACCAGAAAAAAAACATTAATTTGCCATTTGCCACAAAAGCTTTACCCTTTATGGTAAATTACTGAGGTAGGACATAAACTGGTAAAATGGAAACACAAACCTGAATCCTGGTGTAGTGGCTGCTGTGGTGCTGCTACATCCCATATCTGTCTGTATTCTATTGGTTTAAAGATGTGTGTTTCATACTCATATATGATTGACAATTAATGACAGCAACATTTATGTCATACATATATATTTTTAAACTTCAACATTTAGGGAAATAAACTCTCCTTCTTTCCAGGAACTAGATGAGAAGAACAGCACCACAGAAATGTCAGAAACAAAAATGTACAAAAGTACATCAAAGCTGAATTTGATCATGTATTGACAGTTGAACTAAGAAGGGACTTTTGTTTAAATACTCACCAAAACTAAAGGTGATGACATTATGCTGAAATATCTGTTTCAGTATGACACATCTGCATCCTAATAATTCAAAATGTACTTGTACGGCTGACATTTTTTTTCATTTGGTGGTACCTGTCTGAAGATATTTCAGGATGGGAATTTGTTTGTCAATCTCCTTCAAAGCTGTTTGTCTAATTAAAATCATTACCTCTCAGACTCTTCTTGACTTTTTCCAATCCATCACTGTACTAAAATAATGTATATTTTTGCTGACTTGCCTGATTGAATTAAAGTTAAACAAACAGATGAATACTTTCAGTACCGAGAGCAGCTTTGTGTTAATGGAGAATGGCGATAAAAGGAAACATACAGTATTCAGGCATGTTTCTGCAGGGAGTGTACCTGCAGGGCACAAAGACAAGGTAACAAGACAAATGTTGGCAGCTGTTACTGACCATGAAAATCATGCTATGTTATTCTGACCACCCATACAGTATAAAATACAGCCTTGACAAGGGAATGTACTATAAAGTCTACATTCCAATTTCAGGTCATTCTCACCTGTATTCAACATTTTCAGGAAAAACACAGGCTGTAATACTCACAGAGGATATAGAAAAAAGGGAAATTACTATAGCCAAGGACGCCAGTAGGTATATATACAATACATAGTGTATGTTACTTACCGTAAATGAAAGGAGTCATCAAAGTAAATTATTCTGAAGACTAATTTCAGAAGCTATCACAACACTTTATCTGAAGTGAAATATGGACAAAGTTAGACACATTACTCAACCTGTCAAACTAGTCAGTGTGGAGAATAAACAAGAACAAGAAACAAGAGACTGTTTGTACAAGTGTTACCAAATACTTGACAGCACTGGCAGACTAGCATGTACAAAATATTTTGTAATTAAAATGTGCTGGGTCCGTTGTTTCTCGCCTCTCGTTAATGTCCTATAGTCGTATCCTGATATGCGGCTGGCATAGACGGTGCAAAAGATCCACACTGCTGACGCTGCATTTTGTCAGTTTTGAAGTGGAACAGTGAGCATACAGGAAATGATTGATGTAAAAGTTTGTAATGTCCATTACATGGTTGGTCTGTGGTCAGCAATTAGTTCAGCTCAGTTGAAACTATACGCTCCTAGGAAGCCTAATGGTGTGGAAGATGGGATTTGGAGACCTGCAGGGGGGTGGTGGTGGTGGTGGTGGTGGTGTGCGGCGGGGGTTTAGAGAACAGGACTGGAACAATAAATATAGCAATTCATGCATACTCAACAAAAAAATCCCAAATTGCATAGAGTTTATGGAGAATGGTTTGTTTCATTGGTCCACATTGTCCAAAGTATCTTCAATTTGTACTTTTTAATTTTCTGAATACAGCTTTAGTGAACGATGTCACATGGCAACACATACTAAAAAAAAAAAAATTGAAAGAGTCGCCAAAATTACTCTGGCAATTTAGTTTCGAGACAAGCTTAATCTTAATCTTTTTAATTACTTTCAATCCATGTGTGCGTGAATCACTTTTTCTTGTCAGGTTGAACTTGTTACAAATGCACTGATGAAACAGAAACATGGAGTTAATCACATTTATGACACTGAGATGACTCTGTGGTATTTGCACCAGTGAGTGAAGCAACTTGGACTGTGAGAAGGAATTCAAACTAGACCAGGTAACAAGGATTGGTTCACTGTCTTACAGAAACATTAGATACAACATCATTAAATACTAACAGTTGTGATGAATATGTTAATTTATGTACTGTATACGACTGCTCAGTCATATGTTTTCAGGAAAGCATCATTTTCTATTCCAGCAACTTATTATACAGAAAACTGGTTCATTTTGCTTGAGTTGTACTTCAGTCATATTTCAGTAAGATCTTTCAAATAATGAAAAACAAATGAATATGTGACCGAGATATCAATTACAATCTATTTTCACAGTGGAGCACAAGATGAACAATTTCCCCTCTGACTCTGTTGTTCCATATTAGAAACTTATTATTGAATACTAAGATTTAAAACTCATTGTAATGTGGAACTGTAAGCCAGTTCAGTACACATTACAGTCTTAAGTATTAGCTGTCTATTGACTTTGGATAAGCATCTTATCAATTAATTGCTTGTTAAATGACCACAATGGGTTGTATTAAATCAGACAGTTTAACTGGTTGATTTTAAACGGGCCAATAGATCACACGAGCAGCAACTGAAATCTGTAACTGCATGCCTTTGTCAAACAAGTGCTACAACAAACACACGCCTACCTCTGACTAGCACACAAACAGACCTGACCAAACCACCAACAAATTTGTTATGAAAGGAGGAAATGAGTCAGCATTACTAGCATGTACAAATGACATGGCTAAACATCATATGTAATTATTTTGTTTCATTTTGTGCTAAGGACAAATTAAATGGACTACATTACTTGACATTATCTAGGATAGTGGTTCCAACCTGAGGGTCGCAAGATTAATCGGAGGGGTTGTGAGATGATTACTGGAGTAGGAAATTTCTCCAATCTTCGCGGTTTTTCATGAAAGATAATTTTACCTCATCAAGCCTCTCAGTTATTCAAACAATTGTGTCTGATAAGGGAAATCACTCTATGATTGCACTGCTCACAGTTCATAGACATGTACCTTGTGATTAGTGGGCCCCAAGTAAACCATGCTTTGTATTAAAGCGGATATTATCAATATTTTTATATCCACAATGGATCACACCTCTACTTGTATGTGAACTGGGTCGCTCATAGTGAAGAACCCACAGACAATTATCACCCAACTCTGCAGTCTCCCTCAGCTCTACAGAGCATTTATAGCATCTTTTAGGTCATTGTTTTGTTTTTTGGGCTTGCAACTTTACTGTTTTGGTTTAGCAAAAAGGCTCTAAAAAGCCATTGTACGCTACCTGCCCAGCACAAAACAACAAACAGACACAGTTAGCGACTATAGCTGGTGAACGTAGTGGAGCATTTGGCCACTAAGGGCCACATTTCTGTAGGAGTTGGTGAAGAGAGAAAGAAGAGTGAATATTGGACTAACATTTATTAGGTGGACACAAACACAACTCCAAATAAATGCAAATGTTGCTCAGTGTCTGCTGGATGTATAAAAGGGCAAATAAATAAACAAGTTTGCCATATCAACTTAAATGTATGTCCATATGTCAGTGTCATGTTTAGAGGTAGTCTCTGCTGCCCACAAGTGGCCAAAGAAATCTGTTATTGCAGGTTTCAGGGGTCACCAGCCAAAAAAGGTTGGAAACTGTTTTTTTAGCATTTTGAAGTCTGAGACTGTTTTAGAAGATGATCATTGTCAATAAGCATTATACAGAGAGAAATAGGGATACACATAAATCAATATTAAGCAATTATACAGTATACTGGAAACAGTACAAAAATAGAGGCATTCAAACCTTGTTTCCCGTGTTCTATTGAAAGTTTTGTGACACTTGGGTAGTTCTGCACCCTCGGAGGAACTGTAGCTTTTATTCCCACCTCTTATATAGAGACTGTGGCAGTGTTGTTATTTGACATTATCAAATAACAGCACTGTATTGTTTGGAAATACTGAAGGGATTGATACCACAATCCCCAACCTTGTGTTAGCTGCAACTCTGGTGGCTTTACTAATCATATCACAGCATTAATGAAAAGGCCTTTTGAACTAGGAAGCCACAGCCAGAAAGCTGGGTGTTAGTCCATGGGTGGTTCCCTATTGGCAGCCATTCAGGCCTCGAGCAAAGTCACAATTTGATTATATTCCCACTTTAATCTCAATAAACACACCTAAATGAGTTAAACCTGGCTCTGAGATCTGGCCATGGAAGAAATAAAAGAGTCAACCAGAATTGTCTTGATCAAGATACGGAAAACAAAAGGATGAGGATGGAGGGCTACACGTGTGTGTGCTCACAAGCCTTACAGTTTCAAAAAACACACACAAGCATGAACTTGTTCAAAGAACAGTGGCTGAGGTGGTCTTGACATATTGTGTATTCTGTATTTCCTCAACAATGACAATTATATTGGTTCAAGATGTAAGGAAAAATAAACAAGCAGCTCTTACAGTTGAGAGAAAATTTTCAGTGTATGAGTTCAGTGTGTGAGCAGATTTAAATGAACAGTCTGTACAGAACATTGAGAGGGACACTGCTGTTGGCTTGAAGTACATACTATACTATATTACACCTAAAATGTATTTTGTAAGTGGGGTGGTGTAAAGTATAGAGCAGTGGTAGAAAGTAATTAAGTATATTTACTCAAGCACATTGTTATGTACAATTTAATGGTACTTTACATGAGAATATTCATTTTCTGCTACTTTATACTTGTAATTGTACTACTTACTTTTGAAATTAAGATTGTACATTTAAGACATATGATAAACTTATTAAAAAAAAGTGGTTTCCAGTCTTTTTGGTTGTGACCCCTTGTCATTTCTCCTCTAAACTCCAAAAGTCTAAAACATAAATTCAGATTTGTGTAACCACACTTTTTTCGTCTTTCCTCTCATGACCCATCAGATTTATCTTGAGACCCTCTGGAGGGGACCCGACTCCCAAGTTGGGAATCACTGGACTAAACTACTTAACTGTATAAAAAGACCAGCTACAACAGTAAAATGCTACTTATGCATTGTTGCATTAGTAATAACGATCTAATAATATAATGTACAATAATATATCACTCTCAGGTGCCACCTTTCTGCAGAACAAGTTTGACTTTTGATACTTTAAGTATATTTAGTTGATAATATTTCAGTTTTACTCGTTATTGAGTATTTTGACATTTTTGTATTGGTACTTTTACTTAAGTAAATGATTTGAGTACTCCTACCACCACTGGAATACAAGCAGTGGTCTACATGGAAAAAATTTAATGAAAGTTGTGGTGGAAATTATGATTTTCCTTGTGGAGAAGTGAACAAATAAAATGATGATTCAACAAACCGTTGTCTTTTGTGTATTTAATTAAGCAGAAGTCAATCTATTTCAGCTGACAGAACAGAGATCATACACCAGGCTGTGTATGATGAGTCTGACAGAAGCAGTCACAAATTTATTGTTACAACATAGCATACAGAGGGTATCAATCCATCTCTGTCTTGAGCTAACGAGCATACAAAGGAAGCCTGTTATCGCCTCACGTAGCAAGCAAGATTCTTTCTCACAAATCAAACTTCTCACAGAACAAACGTACCAAGATGTACCACGGACACCAGTGTACTACAGATGATACTTTGACACAGGAAAATTACAGAATACTCTTTCAGAGCAGGATTTTACATGCATACATTGGAGAATGATACATTTTGCTCTTACAAAAGTCTTTCCCATAATAAACATTATTTTGGGCTCTGATGTGTTGTAAGGTGCTTTTTTCTGGTACCGTTCACTGAACTTCTCAGAGTGCAATTTAAATACTAAAAATTACAGAGACATTTTAAGTCAGCACTTTCATCACATGGTAAAGCATTTCTCTCTTTGTGTTCCAGGATGACAATGCCTCCATCCAGAGGGCACAAGTGGCAACTGAATGTCTTGATAAGTGTGTAAGAAATGTAATGTAATGTAACAATACAGTATATTACTCTCAGTGATGGAAGAAATACTAAGATACTTTACTTAAGTAAAAGTCTAAAAATACTCCGTTACAAGTCAAAGTTCAGCATAAAGTAAAAGTACATTAGCATTGTCATGAAAAATATAATAAATATATATAATTAAAGTATCAAAAGAAAAAGCACTCATTGTGCCTTTTTCAGGATGTTATATTATTATATTTATCATATGATAGGAATATTATTACTGCATTAGCGTGAAGCATTTTAATGTTGTAGTTGGCGTGACTTAGTTAATTTGAACTACTTTATATAGATAGTTTAATCTAAAAAATGCATTGTATTTTATTTATTGACCATATTTTTTTGAATATAAACTTAGAACCTGCAAATTAACTAGAAAAGCTGTCAGATAAATGTAGTTGAGTAAAAAGTACTTAAGTACATTACTTGTGTAAATGTACTTGATTACTTTCCACCCCTGATTACTATTAGTATTATGTCACAGATGCCGGATCGTAATTCAGTGGGAAGTTGTGGCCACCTCACGAGGCAACACCATCATCAAAACACCAAATAATGACATTTCTTGTGGAAGCTGTGACCCTGCATTAAAGATCCAGACACATGGTGCATTTTATGTTGGTATTTCCTTGATTTTTAACTGTTACCTGATAGTCTTTCAACAAGACGAGCATAAAATCTACGCTGGCCAGTAGATGGCGCAGGAAAACCATGCTAGCCATTGCAGGTATGAGTGAGCTGTGCTGTGTGACGTCTGACAGTCTTGTATGTTGATGCAATTTTTCACCACAGATGTTCGGTGTAACGAGGCCATTCAAGCTAAATAAAAGATAATAATACAGAGCCACTATTCTCTGTATAGACACGATGTTGCATGCATTTCCAATAAATATGGTGCACTGTCATAACTATCAATGGCCACTGTTCATCCACAGTCATCTCCATTCAGCACTTTACATTTTTTAATTTAACGTCAAAAGACAATAAAAGGAGAAGTTTCTGTGAGGTTTCATTGATTTATTGTTTTGTTAATGTTTGTGCAAGGATAAGAGTTACAAAAATCTACAGACTAGACATTATAATATATCCTGTTCCTATCATACAATGTTATTTATAGTATCCTTTAACAGTATTCAATCCAATGTACCTATTACACTTTAAAGATATATTGATCATCCTTATAAGACAGACGACAAACACCACCAACAGTAAACAAGTTCATCTAAACACCCACACAGCCTGAAGTGACCATGTGCAATCTAGACATTATGCAAGCTTTAATGATACTGATGTGCTATCTCATGTTTCTAGTACAACTGAAGACACCTACAAATGCAGCACAGTTCCCTGTAGTGTTTGTAAGTGCATTAGTCGAGTTGTAGGAGAATGTTTTACCTGTTTATTGAGGTAACACAACTAATCTTTTTATATAGAGAAATTACTATATTATAAGAACATTTTACTGATTTTTATCTTCATTTCCTTGTATTAGTTATAGGGGTGGCATGTCTATAATGTCCACAATAATTGTCAATGTTCTCTGTGTAACTGTAGCCCTGCAGCCTGGTCTTCTTCTGCCGTGCACTGACCTATTCTGAGATGAATGAATGAAGGCTTTTTTTTTGGCCGAGATACGATTCACTGGTCCACTGCTGAGGAAATGGAACAAAGAGAGGCAGAGTCTCAGGTTGTCGTCGATTGTGCTGCTGCACTGCTACCAGTTAACTTGGCCCAACCCAGGCTATCGGCCAGTGATGCTGCTACTGTCGGTCAGACTGGCCACCAACTGTCCAGACTGCAGCAGCTACACTTGCGATGACACAGCTGCTCGGAGTATTTGTGTTTCAGTTGCTGACCAATCCCAACCGAAACCAAAACACTATCCTGCTGTGAGTTTTCCTGTTTCTTTGGAACTTCTTACTCTTCTTCTTGTGAAAAGAAATTAATTGATCATTTCAAGAGAAACATTAGAGGATATTTTCATTTTGTCATTATATGTAGGGTTTTTGTATAATTAAAGCATTTTTCAAATTATTCTGAGAAATTTGTTTGTAGAAACATTTGCCAATTCCAGTGAAAGATGGTGCCGTCCATGTGTTGCTTTCAGCCCTTCGTACTCAGTATTACCAGGTGGGATTGAAGCGGGGTGTGGGGGTGTAGCAAGCACTGTGTCTGCCACAGTTTGTTTTTTATACTATCACTCAGAGGAGCCAAAATCAGATTTCTTTTTTAAATAGTCTAATCTAATAGCCAGCATCTAGTGGCCATTAGAAGAACTGCAACTTAATGCCATTGAACCCTGGTTTTACCAGTCAGCTCTGGGCTGTGTCTGAAATCACTCCCTCGTTCACATACTCACATCTCCCCATATAACAGACACTCAACACTTTATTCTATAGTGAACAATGCATTTAGATTTCCCAATACGCAATTTTGTGTCATCACTATCTATAAAATGTGACACATTGTATTGTGGGATTGTTGGCAGAAAAGAGTTTACATGCCATGCACACTACTTTTTACGTTCCATTGTGGTTCCATTTTTTGAGGGTATTACGTAAATGTAAATTTTCCACTAAGAATTCAGACCCTCAAATAAAATGGCGTACAGTTAATATAGTGCACTACATAGTAAATAGAGTGATTTCAGACACAGCCATGGTGTCTGCCTGTTGTTATATGCTGTCACTGTGGGACAGGCCCTCTAAGGAAACTTCTCTGTCAATATAAATGGTGCCCAAGGAATTGCAGTTTTAATAGACTACATAGACTGGATGTCTACATAATTAGTGGTGAAATATTCCCTTAAGTGTTCCCTCATAATGGAACAGGAAACCAGATACAAAGTCCAAGCTCACAGCATTTTTGCAACCTAAAAACATGCGATGTTTCATTGTCAGATTTGAGTAAACAGAAGCATTTTCCAGTGCGTCCCTTTTTTATCCAGCATGACTATTCAGCATGGCAGCATTTTATAAAATGATTATCATAGATTTAAATTCGATTTCGGTGTAATATTGTAATACAGTACATCGACTTGTCCACCAACAAGACAATGTGTGGGCACACAGTTGTCAGAAACCAGCAGAAGCCGTCCTACACTATACAAGATTAGTGGTAAATATTCATCAGACCAGGTGTCAAAGTTTGTTTTGCTGTCAAAAAGAGGTGTAGGGGTGTGATGGTAATCACAATCATTCAGTATCCATGATGTTCTTCAACCACTTGACTTGTGACTGACTGGAGCTACATGTTACCTTGTTTGTCTGAGGATGAGGAGGAGGTTGATGGTGATGGGGAGGGAGGTTTGACAGGAAAGATCCTGTCAGTGGGTGTGATTCCTGGGCTGCCCAGACCAGAGGAACTAGAGCTGCTGGAGCGGTGTGGTCCCTGGCCCTGTCCAATCACAGGAGCAGGCCGGACAGGCCTGACAGGCGGGGGCCTAAGAGGCGCATTCGGTCTACGTGCCGACAGAGCAGGTTTAAAAGTGGTCATGGTCTCGGAAGAGGAGCTGCTGCTACTACGTCGCTGGGCTGCATCTGGATCTCTGATCACCATGGTGTGGAGAGGGCTGCCAGGCAGATCCTGGGCTCCACCGGGGTGTTTGAGGGGCTCCAATGTGTCCAAAACAACATCAGGGGCATGTTTGGCTACATTCTGTCGCTCCAGCTCACGCAACTCATGGAGAGCTGTATTCATTGTTTTCTCTATATCCTGACAAACATGAGCAGAAGGAAAAGTTATGTTGACATTTAGAAATTTATATCAAACAGTCAGGCAAGGAGTAACTAAAACCAAGGGTGTAAGTTCCATTGGAGAAGGGGGAGACATGTCCCCCTCACTTTTCAAAATCCTATTGTGTGTTTGTTTGTTTTCGTGAAGCTGCACATACAATATTGATCCATCGAAGTATAAGGTCTCTATCAACAAAAACTAAATGATTTTAAGTAGGGTTAGTGAATTAATAATTTATATAAATTAAAACATTTTTTAGAACCATGTGCTATTTTCTACATTGATATAAATATGTAAAATGCAGGGAGCAGCATTCACATTGGTGAGGAACCTCTGACCTCATGTGTACCTGCCCCACTTTTGAAACCAAACCCTAACCCTGACTAAAATCAACATGCAGTGGCTGAGTCAATGGAGCTTCCACTGTATTTGTCTATTTCAAAGTCCATTCAAATGTTAACACTCACCTCAGCGAGAGCTTCAGCCTCAAGGGCTTTGTGATCTCCTAAACTTGCATGCCGAGTGGTGCTGGGTGAAGACCGTTGAGAGTGGCTGTCGACGAAGGCCTTTCTGTCTGGGTGGTTGCCCATATTGCCAAATGTGGTGAGACGCCGTTTCTCTGGACTGTCTGTTGGGCCCCTGCTAACAGCTTTTTTGTGTGGGCTGCAGGGCCGAGGCATAACCCTAGGGGGCTGGTCTGCAGCTCGGCTGGGGCTGTGACTATCAGCGCCGTTCCTGTGGCGTGGAACTGCAGCTCCATCTGATCGCACCCTCACCCTAAGAAAAGTCAGAATTTGATACTTCATCAGTTTGAATGACTTGACTCTGAACACTTGCATGGGAATTTAAAATGCCTGTCTACACCACGTGTACACTGTATGTATTGCATGTGTGCTCGTGCGCCCTCTCACTACCTATGGCATATATCCCATGGAGTTTAAACTAACCCCACCTTCCCAACGCTGCTCCAAAGTGGTGCTCAGGTGTGTGCTCGCAAGGAGATTGGTGGTCATTTCTGGACGAGGCTCTTTCATCGTGGTGTGGTACACTGCTGGCCTCACTATCAGTCCTCTGAATGCTATCTGAGAACGCATCATCCCTGATACAGACAGACAGAAGAGATTGTTCTTGATTAACGGCTTCTGTCCTCAGGAAATGTTAATATTGGCTTTTACTTTGAGAGATCGAACTTTGTAGAAGTTTAATCTCTCGAACCGCACACACAAATCCTTAACAATTACATTCTTGGCACAAAAACAACACAAAAATAAAAAATGTTATCAGCACAGTGAGCCTCATTACTTTTACAGACACAATGAATCACTTATCAGTCCCTGGAAGCCACTGTTGGTAGTACATACACCACTCTTCTTCTTAATTTGGTTTTAATTTTGTTACCTGCCCTGTGATGCCGGAGTGGTTACAGAAATTAAAGGCTGCATTCGAGGAGTGTCCAGTTAAAAAAAATGCTCCTCCTTACAGCTCTACAGCTAATTGGGGGCCATTTGTTTTGTTTCCATCGCAACTAGTCGTGTCAACACAGCAAGAAAAACAGGAGCATTTCATTCACACTGATCCTCACGAAGGCGCAGGTTTTTTTAAGGCCAAGCTTTTTGAAAACGCAACACAGCTCGCGAGGACGGTAAGAATAGAAACATGCATTTTGGGAAAATAGAGTAACATAAATAATGACCAAGCCCAAAGTAGCTGTTGTCCTGCAGCAGAACCAAGGTACTGACTCCTTGACTGTTTTATACTAAAATAATATCTGTTCAATATAACTAAAATCTTATTGTGGGTGTCTTTTTGTGGGCTTCACAGACCAAATTTATTTTACTCACATGTCCTGTACCACAATGTACTGATGTGGAATCAGCCCATCCACACCGTTATGTCGGCCCTCCCACCAGTCCTCAGAAGCTCGCAGGTAGAGTAACAGCGAGGCTCCCTTCTTGAAGGAAAGCTCTCTAGGACTTCGGCCCACATAGTCAAACTTCGCTATGGCCTCGATCTGCTCCAACTCTGCAATACAAAGCATACAAAGTACAATACAAAGAAATATGACAGACTCCAATTTGAGACTTCTGATTATTTCTGCTCTTACAGTTACGGCTGCAGTTCTTACAGTGGACTGACTGCGTTTCGTGACTCACCTTCATCACTAGTGTTGGGTCCAGTACCATTGTCTACCTCGTCGAGAGCTCCTGGCTCACTGTGGGGGCTTTCACTGCATGGAGAAATATGGAGTCAAATAGTCAGAAACACAAAAGAACAGACAGACAGTCCTTCATTCCCCAAACCATACATATGCAAAATAAGATGTTTATGTAAATGAAAGACAAATGAAATGTCTGATTCAATATGATTGAAATGTTTCTCAGTTGTTGACACTAAATTTTTTTCAAAATCTTTAAGCACAAAAACAAAATACAGAAAATGAAATCAAAACCCAAATCACCTACCAAATGAAATGTGAGATTCACAGCTGGATTTTGCATCCAAATAATAAATGCACCATAGAATATATCTTTATAAGAGCCAAATGAGCACCTAAAATGTATAAATATGGTTATAATACGGTTATTGGTCTACTCTAACATAAATATAACAAACACATGGAGTATAATAAAATACTCCTGCTTGATAGTGTCCTACAAACAAGACACACAATAGAAAACAAGAACTAGTGTGTACTAGAAAAAATGTCTTCATCCTATCTTGGGTTTCTGTCTGGCCAAAAGTTTATGTCCACAGGACAGCGTTTTTTATCACATGGTATAATCTGTCCTCAGCTCAATTTTCACTCTATAAGCACTTTCTACATAACTAGAAGATATTTCAGTATTGTGTATTGTCTAAGCCTTTAAGTTCAGGTATAAAGTAGAAAATGTATATTCTTTTCTGTTAGGTTGTAAATGGCTGCATATAAATAGCGCTTTTATCCAACACGCTTCACAAGCTGGGGATCTGCAACTGCCAACCTTATGATTAGCGGACTACTCGCTCTACCTCCTTAGCCACAGCCGCCCCATAAACTATACACTGACACATGTTGGACACCGTGTCTTGCACTTACCAGTACTCTTCCCCACCAGCCATGCACTTTTCATACACAGGTCCCTCCAACTCACGCTGGGTCGGGAAGATGGCCTCGTGGTGGATGATAATGGTCTTAATGACCTCGTTAACATGCGCCTGGCAGGACACAGGGTCCTGCTCATCTGGTATTGGCATCAATGTGGGGCCAAAGCAAATAGCCAGGTTGTAGGGGTCCATCATGTTCTCATCACTGTACTGAGAAAGACTGGAAAGACAGCAGCAATTAGTTTCACATTCGTAAGTGTCAAACAAGTGAACTTTGTTGTGGCAGGACTTACTGATTTAGAAATGCAAAAAGGTATCTCATGACGATGATCACAGGCCGCTGAAGAGTCACAATTATCTGCTGAAGGTGATGAGCTCTTTCTGCACCCGAGTCAAGCTCTGGAGCAAAAAGAAAGAAAAGAAGAAAGAGTGAAAAAATGTATAGAAAGCTACACTAAATACATTTTTCAGATGTTTTCCTGCAATGCGACTCACTGGTTGTGGACATGAGGTCGAGGAAACGCTCTTTAGGGAACAGCGGGTTTTCCAGCCCCCTGAAGTAGAGCTTAAGAACGCCTGCCACAGAGTTGATGTCATGATCAGCCTGATCATCCACCAGTGGATCCTCTCCTATAGAAGTAGCATATATTTAATCCACTCATTAATCATTCACTGCTATCAGTGTTCATGTAACACGGCACTGAGGCAATTTTTTTTGTGTGTGTATTTCAAGTTGGGAGGTTTATATAAACATTGAGAGTGCAGTTATGTTTCCTCATTTATTATTACTCCAAGATGCTGACCTTATGTATTATGCATCTAAAACGGTTTACATGTCCATTACGGGTTTACATGTGACACATGGGCTCTTTATTTGCACTTTAGGGGCCCATGCGAGAGACTATGGCTTTTGAGGTGGACAAAACGCAATTTAAAATCAATCAAGAGAAGATGGTGCACTGGGACTAACCTCTTTCAAATGCATTCTTAATATCGTTGACTTCGACCTGGGAGCCTGGAACTCGAAATATACCTTGCTGCTGAAGACCTGTGGACAAACATAGTCATTAGTGTAAAATAGAAAAATAAAAATGGAAAAAAAGGTAACAGTACAAATGTCCTTTCATTGAATTTAATGGCACATTTATAGTATAATAATAGTAACCAGTCATCATAGTATATGCACAGAACTTAAAGCCAGAACGTTAAATCACATAAACAAACACATTTTTAAAAAAAAGACAAAACCCAATAACAAATGTTAGTTTAGGCTACATTGTGAGTGTGGGTGTGTAGTGTATGTATGCGACAGAAATGGTGCAAAATGGTGTGAGACTAGATACGAAAGACCAGAGCAGTCTGCAGCAGCAAAAAAATCAATGAAAGAAGGTGTTATGAGATTAAGGCTGCCCCCTGCTGATTTCTCAACTAATTCATCATTAAGGTCTTAGTAGACATTTTTAGTGTAGTCATTTATTTTCTGGTCCTTTTTATGGGAGTTGAAGTATTTGTTTTCAGTCATTACTGGATGAAATTATAATCACATGTCTGTCTTTACTTAAATATTCACAAACACGCTTTTGTCATTAATAAGCACTTGATTTTATGAGATCCTTCAGCATGCCTGCATTCTACTGCAAAGGGACAATAACAATGAACAAACAGTTTGACAGATTTTGTCGACTAACTGACAAATTGATTAGTCAAAAAATATTATTTAGGCTCTTTTCGACCAAAAAGTTCCAGGAACTATCGAATCACAGGAACTAAAACAGTCCCTTTTTTGCGCTTTTCTGTTCGTGTTTCTATAAAGATTAAGCAAATGAGTCTGTAATAGATTATAGAATGATGGCGGCTTTTGAAACATTTCACACATCAAGAAAAAAAAAAAAAACAACAAAGTCATTGTGTTGTTTCCACCCTTCAGTCTAATATTGATACAAATGGCACCCAGTGCTTTGCTTATAGTGTAAATGAAGCTGTAAAGCTGTAGCAGCTGCAAGTTTTGTGTTTGTAAAAATCAGTTATCTCCAGCACTGCAAACTCTGCCCCCAATAGTTCCTGAGCCACTAGAAATTACTACCCACAGGGTGTGGAATTTGTTGGCACTAGAAACTATGGTTTGAAAGGCAGGTGAGGTTCCTGGAAAAGTACCTGTGGTGGAAAATGTCTATTTGTAGACTAAAGACTTTTTTCAGTCTAGGACGTTCCTGTTAAAGATATGGTAGATAGTATGCTTTGTTAATATGTTCTCAATGTCTTAAAAATGCATTACTGTATGATTGCCTGACACAACTGCCTAATTTAATCATTTTCATAACAAAAAATGTCAGCTTATATAAAAAGAGGGAGAGACAGTATGAGAAAGCACATATTGCCGTGTGCACAGACATCTTGTGGAAAGACAACACATGAACACAACAGGAACCTACCATACAGATTGATGTATCGAACGCAGCTCTCAACCACCACTGGTATAGCTTGCCCTGAGTCCTACCAGACAGATTCAAATGATTATTGTTCATTATTGGAAGCACATAACCAGAAAATAATAGAAAACAAATAGCCATGCCTGCAGAGTTGAGAGAAAATTTTATGATTTTTTTTTAAATAACTGATGATAAGTGTATAGAACAAAAATAAGAAGAACAAAATTGTGTTAGTGTTTGCACCACCATATATTACTATCACTACAGTATTTTCACACGAATGCGAACAGGACAGAGGCACAGAAATGTTTGTTAGCATACTGAACAGAGAGTGACGAACCCGCCCTGCTATAAGACAGAGTACCTGACTCCTGGCACGGACATTCCGTCTTCCCCTGGGCAGAGAGCAGTAAGGCACGTAGACAGAGGAAGAGAGGCAACAACAACAACCACAACAGGTTAGTGAGAGAGACAGATTGTACAGAGACAGAAAAAGAGGAGGCCTGGCCTGAGAGAAAAGCATCAGTGCCTTGTGGGGTGTGAGACGAGAGGACGTGGCTCGGCAGGAAAGTGTGTGGGAGGGAGGGTAATAACCTCGAGGATGGGGTGGGTGGGGTGGGGGGCTGCTACATAGAGTAAAGCATTTTTCCAGCCAGAAAGGACTGTTTGACGGAGAGGACAACTAAAGGCTGAATTCTAGAGCTGCAACTGTTTGTTTTTATTTCTGTGTTTTTTATGGTCTACATTTGTTCTGTCTTATAGTCTTATCATCTGTGAAGCACTTTGAACTGCACGTACCTGTATGAAAGGTGCTATACAAATAAAGTTTGATTGATGTAACTAATTATTTTCATTAACAATTAATCTGCCTGTTATTTTCTGGATTGATTGATTGAATGATTTGTTCTGTAAAATGTCAGAATACAGTGACAAATGCCCATCACAATCTCCTAAAGCCCAAGGTGTCATTAAACCACACCCTAAAAGTGAAAGATTTTCACTTTATTATCATATATGAATTAAATTAAAAAGGAGAAAATAGTCACAAGTTAGAACCTGGAACAAGGGAATGGTTGGAAACTTTTTTGTCTGCCTGCCCCTGTTTGATTAGAGTATTAGAGTGGATGTGGCCATGTGTATATTTGCATAGCCTAGCATTGGCTGGTGCATGGCCAACTGACACACATGAATTAATTCAGTGTCTGGAGGCTGGGGCTCAAAGGAGATGCTAAAAGAAAATCCTGAACCAGTGCAGTGCTTATGAAATCAAACCATCTCCAGAACTTGTTTGATTGGTTTTCACCAGAGACTGTCTTTCCTAAATTGCAAGACTGGGAAGACAAGGCAATGAGCAAGAGGAAAGTCAGTGCATGAGTGAGCCAACGTTTGGGTAAAAGAGTGGGCAAAGGCAAGAGAACCCCCAAGGACTTATAGCGAGGCAGCTGAGCTCATGGAGAGACAAAGAGCACAGATGGGCTAATACCTGAATGAAGGCCTCCATATTGCCGTTAAACAGCTTACGGTTAAAAATGGAGCGAGGTCTAGACTTCCGCATTCTCTGGGGTTTAGGGGGAAGAGTAGGGGGCCTGGGGAGATGGTGGGGGTTGTATGGTTGGTACATGGGAAATATGAATAATAATGCAATTGGTATAACTACACATCAAAATACTGACATTTTTTCTAAAATGTATTTGTTGCCATGTCTTTACCACAGAAATATGTACCACCAAAAAACATAACAATGTTTAAAAATACGTTAATTTGCTTTCTTGAGAGCAAGAGTTAGGTGAGATCGATACCACTCTCAAATCTGTAGTACGGTAAATATGAAGCTACAGCCAGCAATCGGTTAGCTTAGCTTAGCACAAAGGCCATAAATAGGGGGAAACAGCTAGGCTGGCTCTCTCCAAAGTTTGGTCTCGTTTGTTCCATCCACAAAAAAGGTGAAAAAAATGACATGTTGTGGTTTTACTAGCTATTTCAAGCTAGTTGTTTCTTGCTGCTTCTAATCTTTACGCTAAGTTAAGCTAATGGTCTGTTAGTGATAGATCCATATTTAAAGTAATATCATGAGAGTGGTATCCATCTTCTAATCTAATTCTCAGCAAGAAAGCAAATAAGCGTATTTCTGAAATGTCAAACTATTCCTTTAAATTGACCCTTAGCTGTAGCTAACTTTATCAAAGTCAGTCATAATGACTACAGGGAATTATCACACACAACATTCAATAAAGATTTGACTGCATTTTAATGAAATGTACCATAGAACAAAATAGGCAAAAGTCAAACCCTTGTATTCAATTAGTCATGAACCTGCCTTGTCAATATTTGTTCATTTTCTACTCACTGAATTGTTTATAAATGGAACAACAGCGGGACATTATCCATCTCTCTGGCATTTCATTTCTTTGTTTTAACATATCTTTATAGATTAAAACCAGGAAGAACAACTCTGAGCACCACCTTCTCTAATCAGGATCAACAAGTAAGAGGAAAACTCTATTCCCACACTGTGATCTCATTCCTGCCACATCCAAGGACAGAGGAAGGATTTTACACATCATCGCCTACTTTATTCACCCTCTTGTCACTGGACATCTTACCTTGTTGTTCCATATTCAGCCCTCTCCCCTAAAATGAAAAACAGCAGAGAATGAGACTAAATTAGTATATGCTAGTTTTACAATCACAGAAGTTAGCTGTACGGTTGAGTGCTGGCCGACTATACACGGCTGGCAGATGGAGACGGAAAGGGGTGTTATGAGAAAACAGGCATCTATTCAGCCAGGCTGAATGGGGTGAGTGCCATGCCTGCATTTGACTCACCGCCAGGCAGCGGTCATTCAGCGGTCGCCCTAGAAACGGCACAAGAGCCCCAGAAGGGGATGGCCTGTCTACTCGCTCTGCGAAGTGAAAATGTATCCAGGGGCAACAAGAGCGGGAGCTTGTGGGAGCTGATTTGTACAGTGTGATGATTTCATGATATCTGCACCACATTCGCACGTACACACACACATCTCACTGTACGCAAACAAATTAAGGCCTCACTTTGTCAATCAGAAATGTTCACAGATCACGTCATGTGTAAAACAGCTTCCAGCACAATCCTACTTTATGTCAAACGCACATAATTCCAACCCTAAGGCAGACATTTGCATGAGTCTGAAGTAGAAACAATGCCATGGAACTTACATTTGTATTCACTCTTTTGGCTGAGGTTACTGCATATTAAACATATGAAAAAAGTATGGCAATAAATACCCTTTCAAGTACAGTACTACTAGTCCAGAGTTTATTCTGTATTTTTTTTTTTACCTTGTGACCCTCTTTTAGGTCCAGAAATTGTTAAGCTGTCACGTGAATGACAACTTCAGTATAAACCAATTATGTAGCATAAAATCAATTTACAACCGTCATGCTGTAACTAATTATCTAAGTATCCTAGGTAAAAGGTTCTGTGTGCTTTGGTAGGTGCAGCTTGAGCACAAAATGGTTATTTTCATCTTTGTTGTCTAAAACCAAAGCTTTTTTCATGGAAATGATCAATCAAATTCAATCATATACACTCTTGTATATCCACAAAAGTTGTACCATTGTATGTATACAGTATGTGCTATATACTGTATATCTGCAAGAGGCTGAAAAACGATGTAATGACCCACCGATCATAGAACCAAAAGCAGATGCTTGCAAGATTTTGAAGTAGCAACACATTGACAAGGGAAGATATACATCCTTAATCACACTTTTGGCTCAGGTTAGTGTGCATTCAATATATAAACAGACTATGGCATGTCATAGCCTTCAAGCAAAGTACTTCTCATCATGAAATGTAGGATTACTTTTAGCCAGTTACCCTGTGCTGGGTCCAAAAATTGTCAAGTTGTCAAGTAAATGACAAATTCAGAATATCATAATTTTGTATTCTATGTTCAAAAACATGGAGGGAACTCCAGATAGATCATGTAGAACTGAATATATTTTGTAATTCAGAAGGTATGCGATTTATTTTTGATGAAAACATAGATTTGTGGGGAAACACCATCTGCATATCAAGGAATCCCAAAAAACTTGTGAACTCTTATTGATGGATGTTTTTCTATTACTGGTAGACCCCCAACTGTTACCACCACTTTCCACTCCACTAATGTATAGCACAATAAGTCTTACCTTCTCCTAGCGTCTGCTTCAGAAGGTCATGCTTGGCCTGCAGTTTGACAATGAGATTGCTGCCATTCAAGTACTCCTTGTATTTCTGCAGATGAAACAGATGATAAAAAGACGTGTCATTCTCTGTTCTGTTGTTGTTGTTGTGTCCGCTCTGTGTCCTAGGTGCAGCTCCCTGACTACTAACAGAGGGCACCTGTGCAAAGTTGTGGGCTGGGTGGTTCCTTACTCTGCCCACACTCTCTCACTCCCTGGCACCAGACCCAGCTTCTCTTTTACTCTTTTAGTTTTACTCTTTTTTTGTCTTGTTACAAATAAATGTTGAATTCTTTTGCATGTAACCCGGTGTTGTGTACCTCCTTATGTTGCTGCTTTTCGAGGCTGTCGCAACGGAGACAAATAGCGACAGGATTATTTCTAGTTATAGTGTACAGTATGTGTTCCATGCTGCAGTGCCTTTGTGCTCTCATTTGTCTGAGAACTCACAGTGAAGTAGAAGCCCTCAGTCTCTTGCTGGTTGGCTCGTCTCTTAGTGATGTTTGCCTTGCTCATGTAGGAGTCCGAGGACGCCGATTTGACCGACTCTGTGGATTGGCTGTGCTGGAAGGCCTCTGACACATCAAAGTCCTCCACTGTGAGCATGTCCTGAAGGGTCTGCATTGTGGCGTCAAGGGTCTTCCTCACCTGACACACACAGCATACAAACACATTTAGGAACTTTAATTGGAACAATATCCACAATTACAGTATCTGTAATTATATGAAATCTGTATGAAATTAATTAGGTGAGTTGTACGTATAAAAACAACAAAGAATATTGTAATTATACCTAATGTACATATTTCCAAAAATATCATCTCAGTGTCACAAACAAGCTGCATGGTGTAAACAAGCCAGCACAGTCTAAGATTATACCACTACAGGCCATTTTCACAGCAGTTTGACTGACACACCGTAAACAACAGAGTCATTAGCTTCCTAGCATGAAGCATCGTGACATGAAAGATTAACTATGTTGCTTCCATGCGAGGCAGACAGGAAGGCTGTGTGCATTTCCATATTCATAACAGACAGGCACTGACACATATCCACACCCTGGTGACCTTTAAACAGGTCTATGTAAGTCACAGTGGCCTTGGTGACTCCAGGCCAGCAGGCCATGGAGCATGCTGGGACGGCCCCCAGTGGAGGCAGGAGACTGGATGAGAGACGACCCCACAGGTCAGTGTCAGATTAAAGATGAATATAAATGCAAGGTGTCAATCATGAAGACTGGCTGTTTGTCGTTACATGTTGGTGTGACAGAAGCGAGGGTGTTGGCTGCCAATCCCAGTTTAAAATATAGCAAAGCCAGAGGATGTACTGAAACGCCTCAGGTGCTGTAAGTAAGACAAACACCCCTTTGATGAGTGATAAACTGTAGGAGTGGTAATTCTTAACATGATAGAAATTATTGGCCAGTAAGAGAGTCCAGAAGCAGCTTTTCAAATGAAGTGTTTTTGTGTCTCGTCTTTCTTAAAGGAAATGTTCGACGAGATGAATGAGAAGTAACATACCACTCCGCTACTGCTAGCAGCCAGTTATCTTAGCTTAGCATAAATACTGGAAACAGCTAGCCAGGCTCTGTCTAAAGTAAAAAAAAAAAAAACACCTTCCAGCACCTCTAAAACTCACTAATTAACACTTATATCACATAACTGCCCTTAAAACCGTAACTTCACATTTTTACACTACATATTTTTATACGGATTAAACAAATGAGATATAATATGTTAGTTATTGAGCTTTAGAGGTGCTTATAGGCAGATTTTGTTACAGTTGGACAGAGCCAGGCTAGCTGTTTCTCTGTTACCAGTCTTTCTGCAAAGCTGAGCTAACCAGCTGCTGGTTGTAGCTTCATATTTAACAGACAGATATGAGAGTTGTATTGCGCTTCTCATCTGACTCTCTGTAAAAAAGCAAATAAGCGTATTTCCCTAAATGTCAAACTGTTCCTATAAAATTGTTATATTTTGGACCATAGAAAGCTCAGACCTGTTAAAACTCTTTCTCAAAGACCCCAATGCCTGTTAACATTGTGTCCCACATATAGAGCAGCAGATATGCATCTTTAAGACATCTTCCTGTTCTGCTACCCATGGTTGCACTTGATTGATTATTTGAACGATAAGACATTCATTTCCTGCCACAGAATTTTGCAATAACCTGGTGACATGCAGTGGCTCTGTATTTTTAAATGTCACTCAGTGACTCAAGACTATTATGTGACTCTGTAGGTTTGCTACCTTGTATGCTATATATACACACACATGTGTAAAGTGAGTCAGCGAAAAAGAACATTACTGTGTACAGCACACTTGCAGTAAGCTTGCTTCATTTTGAAATGAAACACTGACACTGTCTACCTTCAACCCTCTGAGACTTGTGTGCACTCTCACCTCTTCATTTTCTATCTTCAGCGTGGCCAGGCGAGACTGCAGCTGGTGGTGGCGCATCAAGAGCTCTGTCTGGACTGGCTGCTGTGCACTCACCTGACACACCTGGGATTAAGAAAGAAAGTGAACTTTACCAGGAGGATTTCACATACAGAACAGAAAACATGATGACAGAGCACATCTTTGTACCTACAAACAAACCATTCCTACATCCCTATTCTCGAGTGACTCACCTCATCCCCCATGTGTGGCTGATAGTCAAAGCGTGCTGGAGGACAGAAAATCTGGCTGTGCGCGTCCATAAACTTCAGCTTGTCTCCTCTGATGTCCATGGCATCTACTGCTCCCTCCAGCAAGTCCAGACCCTCATGGCGAGAAGTCTCTAGACTATACTCGGCAGACAGGTAGGTTCTCAAGGTGCGTGCCAGGCTAGCATGGTAACCTAAGTCGCAACACTGGGGACAAGAAGTAAAACACATAGTAATTCTAAACCAATAAAAGGCCTAGAACTTACAAAGAAAGCACTGAGACAAAAAGCTAGTACAACATTTGCATTTTTGGTTCTGACAGTAGTAACTTACATCTATCATGTCTGAGACATCATGGATGTAGTATTTGGCCACCAGGGCATTGGTAGCTGCCAGATTGAGGAGATAGTCGTTCCGGGCCTTTGTGCATTTCAGCTTGTTTTCAGAGTACTTGGCTTGTCTCTAGGAAGAGAGAGAAAGAGAGTGTCCCGTCAATGCAGGATGTAAAGTGGATTCCTAATGTACTCAAAGAATGCATAACCGCATTAATCTGATTTTATCTTATATAATCTGTCAATATGTATACTTTGCACAATGTAGAGATGGGCCTTGAAGATTTAATTACATTTTCCAATGTAATTTGTGCAAATAGCAACAGGTGAAATTCAAGAAGTTCATTACTGTACTTGAGTGTAGATACAATGCCTGTAATGTACAACACATTTAATATCACGTATAAACCAGTCAACTGAAAACAGACCTTCTCCTTCATTTTCTCCATCTTCTTGACAGAGCTCCGTCGCTGCGGACGTTCATCATGACCATACCGCAGGAGGCTGGAACTAACGTCGTTGGCCTTGCCAATGTGCTTCTCTTCCTGTTTCTCTGCCTCCTTCAGCTTGCTCTCAGCACTGAGACTCTCAGTGTGGTACATGTGGTATGTCTTCATCACCTGTAACAACATACATCTTATTTCAAACTCTACTCAGTACCAAGGGCATCATAGTAAGTACCTGTTAGTGCAGAACCACATGCTGAAATGTTACTGTTAATGTTATCTGTCACATTTAACTTTAACTTAGATGTGATGTCAAACAAAATTCTGACTGGTAATATCACTTAAAAATCTGCCTCCAAAGGAGTTTAATTTACATAGGCCTATTACATAGTTAAATAAAATAAAATTAGCAGGTTGTCAATTTTTAAACCACATAATCTTGATATGGTTAACTAAAAGACTAAATGTTTCACAGCCCTAATTCATAAATGAACTCCAAATGTAACCCCAATATATATTTATTTTCATTACACTCGTAAACATTAGGGAGTGTAGCTTACTCATCCTGTTCATGGGAGCGTCACATTTTGATTAACATTTCTGCGCTGGAGGTGTAGTGCTGTCTGATGTGTTTTTTGTGTTCAGCAGCAGCATTGTAGTGCGTTAAAAAAAGATCCTAGCAATGTAAAGCAAGGGCTGTATGTTTTACTACAACAAGGTCTGTCACTGCCCCAAATACAATCTACACTCCCACCGTTCATTTTGCTTGAGAGGAATTCATGAACAGATTCATGTTTCGTGATGCTATTAAAGAGATAACATGTAAATGTTTAACTAGTAACCCTGAATCAACAGTGCAATTAAACAACATCTGCTCCTCCCATCACTCACTCTCAAGTTCTGGTTACCTAGCAACCCTGACTGAAGCGGACGTGCAAAGGACGGTGAGATCGATCAGCAGGGGAGGAAGAAGGTTACAAAGTGACAGAGCGCAACCTTCCCTGCTACCCGCGAAACAAGAAACTACTTGATTTCCACAAAAAGCCAGCAGCAGATCAACAGCAGAGACCAGCAGGCTGACAAAGACGAATCCATATTTAATTTTACATTAAACTCATACCTGATAATATAAACAAATTTATAAGTTTCATTTAAGCTATATACATTTGCTAGGAATACTGCAATTCCTTATGCTGTGTGTGGGAGATGCAGACATGTATTTAATAATGCATGAATAAGAGAGGAACAATCAATATCAGTGTAGCAGTAAAGTGCTGTATAATGTTACATGTGAGAATATTTCTCATGTGGTTTATACCATGTGAGTATTTCTGCTTCAGATCTATCTGCACATTCTCTCATCCCAAACATCCTTTTAAAATGAGTGTGTGTCATCAATAATCACTGAAATTGCACTGCATTTGAACAGGTAATATTATGTTTTGTCACCATCTTATCTCTAATGTATGTAAACAAACACAAACCATGTTACAGAATCCATTGTACAGTAATTTGCTGAATTCTGGTCATAGCAGCACTGAGCAGCTTTCTGTTCATCTTTACTCGCTGTTCTTTTTAAAGGGAATCAAATCAGAACTTCAAATATTTAAAATAGAATAGTGAAATTATAGTTTGGGGTCACAATCAATTTTCAGCACCATGATAAATGTGTCTTAAGAAAAAGACCTAACCTTGCCCAAAGTTTTTAATTATCTTTGATTGATCACATACTGTATTTCCCCAATAACATTCTAGATGTAACGCAGGTGATTAAGTGTTCAGCAAGTAGCCAAGGGTGGAGTTTCACACATAAAACACACACACACACACAAAAATAAAACACAAAGTAAATGAATTAAGCAGAATGGAAGTGTGCACAGAGTATCTTAAAACAAGTGTGTTTGAGATGTGTATGATCTTTTTTTATTATTATTCTATACAATGTAAGACCAGAGCTAGTTAGAATAACAATATAATCAATTTTGCAATTACAATACATTTCAAAATACAAACTACTGCAAAACCATTGGAGTATCTAGCTGTGACTCAGCTGGTTTGTAATGGAAAAAGACGTATAAAACTTAATTTTAAGACCTTCTATGCTCTATTGAACTGCAGTTACAGTCATTTAAGGCCTGAAGTTTGGATATGGGTATTTAATTTCACAACATGCAGTTTCCCTGCTTGCCTACAGATATTTGTACTCTTGCTTTAGTCCCCCTAGTCAGTTAAGTTTTAAGCGGCTTTTAAATTAGCTCTTAATGTGTTAACTTGCTGCATGTTTTGAATCATATTAACTGATTCTTTTTGCAGATTAGGTGTTGAACAATAACTGAGCAACGAGACCCAGAAGGTAGCATTCTGGTGTGTCCCACATACAGCAGATGAGATCACTGCATCAGTTCATTTTCATCAGCCAAATGAGGAGGCATCAGCAGTGAACACAGCTGCTTTCTATCTTCACCACCACGCAGACCATTTCTGTGTGTTTAATGTCATGTGTGCACATGTGTTTCCACATGGGGTGTTGCAGAGTGACAACTGTTATCGACACACAAACAAATATGTGTGATTACATGTAACATTAGCTGAAGATACTACAGCAGCTTATGTTTGCTGTGAGCACAGTGCACCCCTGCAGCACAGACTGATGAGTGTGCTTGAAGCACAGCCAGGGGAAAGAACGCTCTCCCCTTCAACTGATGTAGAAATTCACAGGGAGGAAGAATGCTAATTTTCTCCTTTCGCGACCTCAGGAGAAAGAAAAAATGACCTGTTAGAGGCTGCACTGCTGATAAGGCATATCTGCTGCATGCAGTGTCAAGCCAGCTGCTTCGCAGCTTACAGGTTCAGGTCTGAAAAAAAACTCAGGTTCAGGATTGACAAGCCACAGGCATCTAACATAGGGGAAAGGCTGATATAGACAAAGAAAGGTTAGGCATGAAGGGCCCATGATATTTGTTTAACTCACCGTGTAGAGCTCATTGGTGACTTTCACCAACTCCTCATGCATTTGCACCCCGATGTCTTTACTCTGTAAAGGAGAAAAACAGGTGACAGTTTCATAAACATCTAAGATTAAGAACTGGGTTATTTAATAGAATTGCCTTCTCACAAGTGAGGCTGTGTGCCAGTTATATTGTGTGTGTGAGGGATGTCAGCAGGCGTTGAAATGCTGTCATTACTCTGCACCAGAAAAGCTCTAATACAATGCCCAAAGTGCACATGAAGACAAAAATAGAACAGTGCAGTAACTGCAGAACATTTCCCAAGGAGTTGTGTCACAGTCTCAGCTCAGTTACAGCGGCTAAGAGCCTATGATGAATTGGACATGTCCCATGACCAGGCTTATAGCCCAAGAGGAGGAATGGGGCCAGTGGAGTGTGACTCTGGAAATCCTGTTATGGGGATGGGGAGAGATGCTTAGACCAATCAATCCTGGTATTTTTGCCACCTCTCAGGGACCACTTGTCAAAACAGCAACCTTGCGTTTTCGCATGTGACAAGAATTTAGACAGTTTTTCTGCAGGCAGTTATTAGTCCTCTTCTTTGTGCTGGCCGCAAGCCATCCCATTCTCACCAAGGCTCCCATCATGACAGTGCAGAGCCGCCTACAGGACATAAATTGCTGTAGACTCTTCCCGCTGTCAAACGATACTGATCTAAGATCCCCAAGGCAGATAGTTCATCACAGCCCCTGAACCACAGGCACTCTGCTACTCCCACATGACCCATGCATTAAGCATATGCCTTGTGAGATATGAGATCATAACCAAGAACAACAGTGTTATCCAAATCTATTCTATGATGTAAAAATTTTGAATGAAAGAAACAAGTTACATCTAATTATCTCCACAAGTTAACTAAAACTTGAGCTAAAGCTAAAGTGATGCAATTCTACCTAGGTAAAACCTCAGTGATAGATGGGAAGAGTCTGCTGTGCATCAACCTAATGGCCATTATTTGAAACCAGGCTATAAAGTAGCAGGAAGAACCCTACATGCAAAGCATTTATTGTGATTTAAGTACAGATTTAACAGATCATTAATCAAGACAAGAGACAATGACACAGTACTGTAGATTAGCCCTCACAAGGAAGATGCTGTATGAGAACCATATGGAATGCGATATATTGTATGTCCGGATACATTTAAACATATTTTTACATATTTTTGTTAGTGTGGCGTCAAGTTCCCAGCTGTGGGCATCAGTCACGCATTTGAGCAGATAAGTTCTGTGAATGTGTGCGTTAGTAATGGTCGGAGTTACATGCCCTCGTCCATTTAATTCCGTTTCTGACCTTTTTGAAAAGTCTGATGACATCCTCGCCCACGTGGGCCAGACGGACAATGACGTTGTTGTTGTAGATGTCGCTGAGAGTGGCGTGGTCTCTGCTCTCGCGCCTGGTCTGGTCCAAGACCAAATACCAGCAGTTCACAGTGGACAGGAGATTGTGGTCCTTTCTGAAACAGCCAAGGAAAGACTTCACAAAGATGAAAACATTGGTACGCTCCAACAACCAATTTCGACAAAGCTGCCCAACGTATACTAATACAACTGCAATATTCAGACCATATAGTATATTGCCCATACGTAAGAACAATTGAAAAACTGTCTCCAACAAACTAAACAAAGTCCTAAACATACCAATTGTTGCGTGATAAGTTCAGCTCTTATCAAAATACTTGGGCTTTGGTAGGTATCATGTCTGTGTACTTGAACATAAAAACAGGATGAAAACAGTCTCACAGATCTTACATCCAATCCATTGGTACCAGCTCTGGGGCTTTACATATTAGAGATCAAGGGGTCACTGTACATGTGGTGAGGAATCAGCAAAAAAAGGAGGCAGCTGTACACACACACACACACACACGCACACAGAAGGCATGCTGACTGCACTTGCATCATTGCTCGAGGGAGCATGTGAGTTCAATTATCCTCACCCCGAAGAATTTGTTTGTCTTCATCTTTTGTCTTTAGAGAGCATTTCACAGTTTTTCTGACCCCCAACAATTGTGACTACAATATAAAAACGCTGTATCATATTACTTTTTATACACACAGCCTGCTTAAAAGCTGTGTGTAAAAACACCTTTTGCTGTTAGCCAATAGCTGGCCTATGCTGGGATCCAATCCAAAACCAACTTTATTTCTCCTTGGTGAGAGAAGAAGTTAAGATAAATGATTTTAACACTTGTCACGTCTTTGTCGATGGGGAAGAGAACATTCAAAAGGCAGTTAACATCCTGATAGCCATCTCTGCTGATTTGCATTTTATCATATCACACCAGCAGCTATAGAAAGAATAATGAACTGTTTTCGTTTGTAGAGCAAAGTTTCCATGGTTATCTCTTTAACTGAGAGCATGATTTTCTTTTACATGTCATACTGAATAGCATTATGTTGATTGTGACTTGTAAATATAACTCGCTTAAGGCTGCCTGCTCCTCAATATTTTGACATGAAACCAATGCACACACTGACTGGCTGCCAGAATAGCAACAACATCCTGCCCATCCTAAACCTCAGGCAGCAAACTCAAGAAAGGTGTACTTGAGAAAACATGAGTGATAAGGTGATGCAATGATTATGATGTGGCCTATTTATTTTCATGAAGGGTTAGTGGGCTAGCTATTGCCTACATCAATACCTCACTAGCTAGCAATCTGCCACACTGAGAGCTGTCTTTTCAAAGGGTTCAGTCAGCACTATTGAGCTACAGGCAGTAGTACTGGTTGCAGAGCCTTGCAGGTTTACACAGCCCAAGCTAAAAAAAAAAAATAACACCCACAAATAATATAACACTATAATATAAATTACACAGCGAAGGTAGTGTTGCAGAAGATGCAGCCACGGACAGACATGACCAATGAATCCTTGAATGAGTAACAATCATTTTAGGTTGAATTTATTCTTTCTTGTTCCTACCCAGTACACATTTAAAGCAGTCTTTCAGCCATTGATGAACAATCTAATTGAAGAACCTGGCCTCTACAGTACAAACATTACAGAAACAGTTCTATGCAGTATCGCAGAGTTCTAATACTTCTCAAGACTGAATTTAAGAACCGTTTTGTTGCTCCAAAAATATTTATTTTGCATATTTCTATCAGACATCTTTCACTTGATCTAAGTATTTGTACATTCTTTATTGCTATTTTCATGTGCGGAGAACTTTAATTATTCTGTATCTGCATCACCTGGTCAAATAATACACATTCATTGCATTTGTTTCTATGAATACGCTAATATAAAATCATATACCATTGGCAATATGGCTCCTCTTAAAAACTAGATGCTACGCTACGGTATCAAATGTTGTCTATAAAACAATGTCTAATATATTATTACAAATTTTTTGTTGGATTCATCTGATGAAAAACTGATCCACACAGTAGCATCCGACTGTAGCTCGAGTCAAAAATGCAGCAGTTATTTTTATCTAATCTCAGTTTTGAAGACCATATTGAAAGAGTAGTCCTGACTTGTTTACTGTCAACTGCTTCAAAACGTTGATAATTTTCATCCTTGGAGAGATTTATTCATGCTTTCATTTTCTTTTTGAAGTGAATTATGACTGTTTTCCTGTCTTGGTGAAGCTCACTCTAATCTTCGGCTAATGCTAGCTTCCGCGCTATAACAAAGAAGAGAGATCATATGGCTCCCCGCTTAATACCAATTCTTTTCTTTGATATAATGTTTCAGAAGTTCTAACCACATTCAGTCAGTCCAGATATTAATCATTTTTACATGTACGTTATATGTCTTTGTTCCAGGTCTGAATGCCACATTTGTAATTTGATATTCTATATTCGAAGCTTTATGCTTAGTGTTGACGCCATAGTCTATGAATCTATTCTTCTGTCTGGATGAATGATGTTGAAAAGGCAGCTCAAACTTACTGTACTGTACAACAGAACAGCAATCTAAAAAGTTCTGTGTTGACGGTGAGTTAAAAGAGTTGCACTCGTGATGCTAAAGGTAAACCAGAGTGCTGGGCATCAGCATCATCCTTCTGCTTTTCCTTTCATCCTTTAACACTTTGATAAAAAAAAAAAACATGAACAAGCTATCCCTATAGGCCCTCCTTTCGAGCAGAGCAGGTGTTTGATCCTGTACATGGGATGCCAGGAACCTGACTGTAAATCTTTGGCCGTTGGCTGCTCTTGAATAAAGGATGAGACAGTAGTACTGTAGTAGTTCAGGACACAAAGGAGCTGATGCAGAACGGCTCATAGAAGATGACAGAAGGAGGTTTTCTACCTGACAGCCTGCAAAAGTACAACAAGACCTGTTCCACGACAAGGTTTCCACATCAAGTAGAATGCACCAGCCAGCTGAACTACAGTTAACTAAAAACTGTTAAACAGTTAAATACAAACACACTGCATCTATTATTATTATTATTTTATATTGTAAAACATGTTGGATATAAATTGTCTTCTCAAAAGGTACGCAGAGTCAATGTAATCACATTTTCGCTGCAGCCACTCTATTAAAGAAGGTTTTGAAAATGTTCCTTGACAATCTCCCCTGCCAGTCCTTTTATTAGATCTGACACCCGAAATGAAAATCTGAAAGGATCGTGGATAAGACAGAAGGTCACTGCTCACTGGTTTTGCTGTTAAAAAAAAAGAAAATTAAACAAGAGCGAGAGAGAGAGAGAGTGCAGAGCCAGCTTTGAAACTCCAGAAGCGAAGACCGCGAGGGATTATTAATGATAGAGACTTGACCAGTCCATTGTAGTCTGTGAGTATGAATCTAGCCTTTGACAGAGAGATATAATGATGACCATTTAATGTGACGGGGGAAAATTTGGGACACCAGGGTGTACAGAGAAGTCATACAAATGTAGGGTCTCTTGCTGGGGTCTCCCTTTGAGGGAACACTCCATTTATTAATGCCCCAGTGACGGGAGCTCTCCGCCATGATTACGCTTTACATCCAATTGGCTGGAGAGACTGAAAGAGAGACTGAAAGAGAGACAGAACGACCTCTCCTGATTAAACCAACGTGTTTTCTACGCTATGACTGACACAGCCAGGTAACATGAAAGGGTTTGCAACTGCCTAAGTATCAATTATACCATCCGTACTGTAGTGCTTTATAAGGCAAGTTAGATTTCCTGCTAATTCAATAAAACAACACTGGGCATTAGAAAAAAGTAAATTCTTCAAATACATTTTAATTTGACAAATTAATCTTAACTCAACGTCCACTTATGAGGTTTTCCAGGAGCTTTCAATCACATTTGGCAACCTTAATTGGTCTATTTCCAAGGTGAAGAGCAAACTTTTACACTTTAACTGAGCGCACTCTAATTTATTAATATTATTTCTTATCAATTATTTCCTCTTATTTGTGACCACTAATTCAAATCAACCACGTGGACATGGGCAGCATATACAGTTAGAAAATGATCTAAAAGTCACAGCGAGCTGGAGGCTGGTCAGAGCATCAGAGCAGCAATTCTTCCACATGCTGCAGGGTATGTTTGTTTCATGACCACAGATCTCCCTTACACAAACATTTAAAACAATTTAAGTCAGTCTGAGTAAAAAAAAAGCCCATATTGTTTCCTTTTTTCAGACTCCTAACTGAAGCTCTAATTTATTTTCTGTGTCCATTGAGAAAATATGAGTATTTGGGTAGCAGTCTAGCGTGAAGTTGTTTGAGAATGGAATTGAAATGACAGCCACATAAAAAAAGCTGGGGCGGTGTGAGGGGGTGGATAAAGAGTCTGACCTAGTTGGGAGAAACACAGCAGCCTGAGGCCACAAGCTTCCTTGGCCCTGGTTTCATTTCAGGTCATTTCTTCTGCTTTTATCCCTCCATTCTCCTTTTTGTTGCTTATCCCTCCTCTGCCTTCCTCTTTCTCTTTTTCCATCTCTCTGTGCCGTGCCAGTGATCAGTATGAAATATGTAACAGTTATTTATCAGTCAAACGCATTCGATGCAGACGTTCCAGTACTTAGCAGACAGACAACGGTGGGACTCACTTGAAGTGCTGGTGCTCTCTGGAGGTGCGGATCTTGGCGGAGTAGCGCTCGGCCAGTTTGTCCAGACCTCTGGAGTACTCGAGCTGGAGCTCTGCCTTTCGACGGAAGAACTCCTGCAGGTCCTGCAGCAGCTGCAGCCGGGACTCGGACTGCTGCTCCAGACAACGGAACTGCTCAACCAGCTGGTTACGGATCTCTGCATATCAAAAAGGGAGACCACCTTCAGAATAAATAGAGCCTCTCTGGGGGAGTGGGCTTACATGCTGGGCCTAACTTCTGCCTGCCAAACTGCTGCAGGTCAGTATTTAACCCACAATCCTTCAGCAGTGGATTGAGCGCAGCACATAATGTACTAAATACAAACATGTGAGGATACAATCAAGCACTAACAAAATAACAAAGTCATCATAATTGGATAAAACTGGATGTCAAAGTGCATTTGTCTGCTGTGTGTATGTGTGTGTGCATGCGTGTGTAGTGGGAGGGAGAGAGCGTGGGGGTGTCTAAATGCTGGGGTAGCAAACGTGCATATGAGATGCATGTCTGATGATTGCAGCAGACAGCACGGAAAATGTAAAATAGGTCAGCTTCTCAAAATGCATTGTGCTGAGCGAGCCTTCAGAGAAGTTCGTGTTGAAAAAAAACAAATTGCAGGCATTCTTTCGATTACAAGATTGCTGTGGTTTTCTGCTTATGGGGTTTGGAAACTCACTGCTCCTACTCATAGACTGAGAATGAGGAAAAATTTGGAGTTTTGGTCCAAATTTTGAAAATATGGTTCATATGGTAGGTATTTACAAATAGTTTTATAGTTCTCAAATTTAAATGCTTTACATTGTAATAAAGCATTGGACTTCAAATAAACAACATTTCACTTTGGGAAAATACAGTATTTCCAGTTTCAAATGACCAGGAAGAAATATCTACACTACCTCGCGACTCACTGCTGGGCAGCTTGTATTGGTAGTTGGCTGTTCCTAAACACCTCTGGGATTTCAGGTGATAAAAACATCCACTGGAGTAATAACATCACTTTTATGGTCTTACATTAACACTGAAAAGGAATACAAATAATATTTTATTTCATCCATATACTGTTTATTGCAAGGCTGTCATAAATCCAGTGGCTGCTGAATGTGTGGCTGCAGACGAACCATAGAGCATATCAGTGTCAGCATATCAGAGTGATATGGTTGACATCACTAGCAGGATATTGATAAGGACATTTCACAATACTGCAAATGTACATAAAATAATCAAACTGATGGTGAAAGCAATAAACGCAGCCATTCGCAACTCTTCTTTTGTATAAAAAAAAAACTTCAATAATTCTTTTTGTTGGTTTTTAATTGCTGCTTGCTCGAAATCATCAATTTGGACAACAGAAATGTGTAGAGCCACAGGATCATATCATCACAACATCATTCTGATGAAAGTCAGGCATTTTAAATTACTGCCTAACTTAATCAACAGCCCCAACATTATGACAGGTGTCACAGACAGGAACTGAAGTTAGTACAGATGCACCATGCTAAACTAACCTACTGGTGAGCTCACATCTGTGGATTATACACACTCACACACACAGGGGGAATAAACAAAGCGTCTCTCTCTCTCTCTCTCTCTCTCTCTCTCTCTCTCTCTCTCTCTCTCTCTCTCTGACAATAAGAAGCATTTGAGCAACATTGAGACGGCTGAAGATTCCATTATGACAGACTGTTTCAACCATGCACATGATTGCTGCGCATTGAAAGGAACTCTGTAGAAATGTATCAATGGAAAAGATGGCCCAGCAGAAGAAAAGCCCTTTTGTTCACTTCTAAATGCTGTTTCTGTATTTACAATAAAGGATTTCAAAAATGCCTCCCCCATTGTCTGTGGGTTTGTGAGTGAAAATGTGAATGAAAGAACACAAATGAGAAAGACAGAGTAAATATGTAGTCCCTTGCTGTTGGGAAATGTACCCCTCATGGTCCCCATAGTTGCCCAGTTGCCTGGTTACATGCCTCTGGAGGCATCTCAATTAGAGCAGGCCAGTTCCCTGTTCTGACGGTCGCAGCAGTCAGTCTGTTTAGCATAATGGCCAAGGACAAGGGCAACTTTCTCTGCTTTGAAATTCTCAATAAACAGCCTGTGCTGATGAACGAGGCACCAATCAAGTTCAAAATAGAAATAAATGTCACTGTGAAGTACTCCTGTGCTAAAATAGACCACTGAGCAAGACAATTTGTTGGCCTGTGTTTTTAGATCATACAGCAGTGTAAAAGAAGGAGCAGACAATATAATTTGAAAATCTAAATTCATTTAACTGCATAATTTTATTAGTGAGACATCAAATACACAAATACGATATTTGCATTCACTCTCCTGTGAGCTATTTTTAGAACTTAAACTGTGCAATACTGTACTACATCCGTTGAATGATTCATGCCTTTTCAGAGTAATGCATAACCATTCAAGTGAATAATATGCAGACAACAAAGCCTCACAAGCTAAATGCAGACTCTTCTCTATCTTTTCATTAATGACACAATAGTACAGATGTTCTTTAATGAAATACAGAGACATATGCTACACCAACTTCTCTGCCTTTGAACAGTAAAATGAATAAAATGTTCCACACCCAAAGGCTTGTGGAAATTTCACTAATAGGACTTTACCCATTTGTAATGTTTATTTTTCTCCGAACCCATATGCTTAACATCCTGGTATGTTCTGGTGCCTTTAACGAGCATTTTGAGCATAAATGAACTGCTTCCAGAGACTAGAGGGTAAAATTGAAGCGGAGTAAAATGCATAAAATAACCTCTTTAGCTGCTTAAGTCATCAGTCTGGTTGTGATTGAGCAGTGGGGCATTGATGCACAACAGTATGATACAGATCATGTTGTAAACATAAATATGCTAACGTTTTTAAATGCATGAAACCAAAATCAAGCCACCCAAATACAGAATCACTTAGTCATGTGTGATTACTGTCTGATGGTTTATCCTTAAAAAAGGAAAGTACCTGCCTGAGCTCAGCTGTTATGAGGCCTTGATCTCCTCTTTTACCCTGAAGTTCAAACACAGTGTGTCTGTAGTGGCTACATGCCTGAATCTAATGATAACAGATAATGTTATGAAATGGGGGGAAACTATTGGTCACTGTTGCCTTGCAGAGTTGCCAGTTAGGCTCCTGCACTGCAACAGAGAGCACGAAATATCACGTAGTAAGGAGTCCTTGTCACCACAGTGCCCTGCTCAAATTAGCCTAGCACTGCTTTTGCAATGGCCAGTAGCAGTCTCCGGGGCTGTGTCTGCAGTTAGACATGCGTGGCTAGTCACATGTGGCCTAACCCAGACTGACACGTTGACATAATTTGGTACAAATCAAGCCTGCGTTCTGTGAATACTTGTCTTCTGAATGCAGTAATGGCTATGGTATGCCTTTACAGTCTATTTGAGTTCACATTTCATCTCTCTCTCCATACAAATATCTAACCAGGAAAGGCATCGCAACCAACAGGACAGGAAAATCCAGGATGCAGAATTCCAAGCAGTTTTCTCTTTAAATCTTATACCGCTCAACTGTCTGTCGCTGTGTTGACAGATACATACCTACGTGTGTGTGTATGTATATATATATATATATA